>WOXC01008886.1:0-219442 GCA_011680675.1 Gymnobelideus leadbeateri | reverse complement strand
TATAGCATATATCTGAGATATAAAGGCCCTTTTCTGAAAAATTAAAAGCAAACCTTCAGCTTTCTGACTAAAGATGTGCAGATATAAAGCAACTCTGTGTACAACAGTGCTTTGAATTCAAATATTTCAAAAAGCTTCCGAGAAATTCAAGCTTTTACCTTTTTTTCATGTAGACTGTTACAAGCAGTTTTGGTAGAAAAGGTGTATCTGATCATAACTCTCTTAGAAACAGGGATTACCCGGAAGTTCTTTTCTGTCACAGCATTCTCTTAGCTAGTGATCTTAAAAGCAGTCTTTCCATATCAAATGCTTTGGCTTCTTTTCCTGGCAATGGCATCATTAGGTTTTCTCCCTTTGAAAGCCAATGAGGGCAGATATAAAGGACTTTTTGCTAAAAAAATAAGCAAAATGATTCAGGAGTCTTGACAAAAAGATGTAGAGGGTTAAAGCAACTCTGTGCCCAACAGGGCTTTGACTTCAAACATTTTCAAAAGACTTATGAGAAATTTAGGTTTACCTATAGAAAGCAAGCAGGGTTGGAAATATATCTTCTTTTTCTCTTCTGCCTTCTGTCTCTTCTTCTTCTGTATAGTCAATCAAATAAATCCCAAATTTGTAACTTTTTTGTGGATTTTTTGAAAGTGACAAATTTGGGATTTATTTGATTGACATATATACAGAGAGAGAGAGAGACAGAGAGAGACAGAGAGAGAGACAGAGAGAGATATGATTTTATTTTTCTTGCTTTCTTAATATAGGGGCAGGAGATAGTGGAAGAGAATGCAGACCTGAAATTTTAATTTTTAAAAAAATTACTTTTAAAACTAAAAAAAGAGAAAAGACTCATTGGACTTGAAGTGAGAAATCTGAGAATGAGTTCAAATTCTGCTACTTACTATCTGTGTGAACTTGTAAGTCACTTAACCTTTAGTTTTTTCACACATAAAATAGGAGGGTTAGACTAATCCCAGGGCAGCTAGGTGGTGCCATAGTGCATAGAACATTGGGTCTGGAAAAAGGGAGACATCTTAGTTAGTTCAAATCTGGCCTCAAACACTAGCTGTGTGACCCTAGATAAGTCACTTAACCCTTTTTGCCTCAGTTTCCTCATCTATAAAAATGAGCTGGAGAACGAAATGGCAAGCCACTCTAGTGTCTCTGCCAGAGAACATGGGGACACACAGAGTTGGACAGGACTGAAATGACTGAACCACAAAACAACAATATGACTCATCTCAATTTTAGGTCCTTTCTAGCTGGGATTGCCTATGATTCTGTGGTCTAGGTGTTATGAGGAAGCAGAAACGTACAAATGGCAGCATTTCTATAGCAATATTTTCATCGGCTCTGTCTTTTCTCCACCCTAGACCACAATTCCCAAGAGGATCAGATGACCTGAGAAATAAATGGATGGAGGAATCGTGGGTAAAACTCAATCTTTGGAAGAGAGAGGAAAATGAATCCATAGCAATTCAGAAGCCAGGAAAGGGAGTGGAAGGGGGCAATTCTCTCCCACAAAGATTGATTCTACAAGTCAACAGACTTTTCTCTCTTCATAGAATCAATCATGCAGTAATTTCCACTCCCATGGGAAAACACTATAGCCTTGCTACCAAGCCATAGAATTGTTGCATTAACCCTGCAGGCAACTCCACCCTGGCCTATCCTCAGAGGAACCCTGACTGTGTCTCCCTATCCAGTAACCCAAGTTCCAGGATGAAGACACCATATGTAATCTCTTAGGTATATATGTGTCTTTATTCCCATCTTTTCTAGGTGGTGTGTTTGAAGGGAGCCAGGAAAGGCCCCAACCCAAAAATGTTTTCCTGACTGGTAGGAGCTGGTATCTAAAATTCCCACCATTGGGAACGGCAAGGTGTCGAAGTGAATAAGAACATTGGCCCTGGAGTCAGGAGGACCTGAGTTCAAATCTGGCCTCACACACTCGACACATTTACTAGCTGTGTGACTTTGGGCAAGTCACTTAACCCCAATTGCCCTCCAAAATAAAATAAAATAAAATAAAATTCCCACCATTTCAGTTCCATTGCTTTGTCTTAAGATGGTAGCTGACTCTAGATCTCAGTCATTAATCTGGTATTGATTTATCACAAAGTATAATAAATTTAGAGCTTTAAACTGCCTTAAATATTATCTATTATCCAGCTCCCTAATTTTATAGATAGTGAAACTGAAGAGATTAAGGGACTTGCCCAAAGTTACACTGGTATTAAGTGACAGACCCTAGATTTGAACTCAGGCTCTCAGATTCCAAATCCAACACTCTCATCCATTGCTTCCTAGTCTGATCATTGCCTGTAGGTAGGACCCTCAAGCAAAGAACGAGGACAGCTAAATATGTATATTCTGTTTGCATTATTTGCTCTTGATTTGTATTTCTATTTTTCATTATTTTATTTTTTGGTCAATTGTAAAATTTATTTTAATCTTACATGCAAAATGAGAAAAGGAAAAAAATAAACCTTGCCATGTACACAGCAGAATATAAAAGGGGCGGGGGGTTGCTAAGTGTCGCAGTGAGTAGAGCGCCCGCCCTGGAGTCAGAAGGACCTGAGTTCAGATCCGGCCTCAGACACTTAACACACACAAACAAAAACCTAGCCGTGTGACCGTGGGCAAGTTACTTAAACCCAAATGCCAACCAAAAAGCAAAAAAAAAAAAAGAATATAAGAGAGGATTCAATATAAAATGGTAAGTTTCCATTTCAAGAAAATCTATAGAATAAATACTACACAATGTTTTCAAAGTTGCCCAGCTTTTCTTTGCTTCCTTGTAGGTTTTTTTTGGTTGTTGTTTTGTTGTTATTCTCTGCTGTTCTCTACTTTCTTTTTTCCCCTCCCTCCCCTCCTCACCTATCCTAAAGAAGGTTACAATTAAGAATGATATGTATATATACATGGATATCTATAAACATACACATATATACACATATACCCTCATACACATATAGGTAAACCCATACCATACTTATTTTCACCTGTCATCTGTTTTTCTGAAGATGGGTAGCATCTTCCTTCATAAATCCATGTCTTTCCATGTTTTTCTAAATCAACAAGCTCATCATTTCCTACATGATAGCAATATTCCAACCCAATTACATCCCATCTGAGAGATTGTCTATGAAAGGTTTTTCCCCCAATTTTCTGCATTCCTTCTATTCTTGACTATATATGTTTCCTTTATACAAGAAAGTTTTCATTTAAAATAATCAAAATTATCCATTTTACACTTCAACAATGCTTTCACCTTATAATATAGTTTAAGGTCTAATACTTCTGAATCTGCTCCCTTTACATCTTTTTTCCCTGGTTTCTTTGAATTTCTTGACCTTTTGTTCCTCCAAATGAACTTTATTGTTATTTTTTCTAACTCAGTAAGATAATTTTTTTTGCAATTTAATTGGGATGGTATTGAAAAATAGATCAGTCAGGTAAAATTGTCACTTTTTGTTATATTGGTTTTACTTGCCCACAAACAATAAAAACTACTTCAATTATTTAGATCTGACGTTATTTGTATTAAAAGGTGGTTTATGTTCATATAGTTCCTGTGTTTGTTTTAGCAGAAATACTCCCAGCTATTTCATACTGCCTAGTTATTTTAAATGGTCTATTCAATGCAGATGATATTGCTGATACATTGTGTAATTTCCCTATTTTCCTCATATTGATTAAATCTATTTTAGCTTTAACTTTGTCTGAGATCATGATTACTACCCCTGCTTTTTTTTACATAATAAATTCTACTCCTGCCCTTTATCTTTGTGTGTATCTCTCATTTCTATAGTGTTTCCTGAAAGCAACATATTATTAAGTTCAAATTTTAATCTTCTATCCATTTCCATTTTATGGGTAAATTCATCCCATTCACATTCTATTATTATTTATTGTGGTTTTTTTCTTATTATTTGTTTTCAGGGACCATCACTGTTGGGTTTTTTTTTCCATTTACTCAAAACTCAGTTTCCTTTTTTTTTTTTGAGGCAATTGGTGTTAAGTGACTTGTCCAGGGTCACACAGCTAGTAAGTATCTGAGGCTCAATTTGAACTCAGGTCCTCTTGACTTCAAGGCCTGAGCTCTATCCACTGTGCAACCTTGCTGCCCCTTCAGTTTCCTTTTATTGATCTTTTCATTTACATTGTTGTGGTTATTATGAACATCATTTGGGGGGGGTTTGTTTATTTTTTTCTGCATCATTTCATGCAACCATGCTCATGTTTTTCTTAGTTCCCCATATCCATCTTTTCTACATTCATAGGCCAAAGTGCTTTCCATCAAAATCCCAGTCAATGGGCACCATTTTTTCCAATTCCTTCCCAATTTTTAAGGTGTGAAATGAAACCTCAGAGTTAGAGCATGTTTTCAAATAGTCATAGTTTTTAATATGGGGGATTCATCAACTTGGTTGTGTTTTTTTAATTTGATACTACATTTCAATATAATTGACTTCCTTCATTTAATCCTACTTGTTTTAGTTTAGTCATTTTAAAACATTATTCTGAGAAGGGATCCAGAGGCTTCACCAGACTGCCCAAGGGGCCCGTGAGACAAAATAAGCTGAGAATTCTTATTCTCGATAGCACTATGACCTGATGGGATGAGACTCATCCCTGGAATATAGCTCTAGGAGGGAATTGTACATTGAGAAGATATATTCATGTGAATCTATGACCTCATGAACAGACTGAGTCTGTTTTCTGAAGACAATGTGGCTAATTCTAGGGGGTACAACATCACAGGTAGGCTGGCCACCTAGTGACATATATTCATATATATGCATATATGTATATATTTATTCTTTTTTTTTTTTTTTGGTCACTGAGAGTCGGGGCAAAAAAGGAAAAATAGAAATAGAAAATCCCCGGTTCTGTGTAGTTTCCTATTTCTTCGGTGACAGTAGCAAACTGTTAAGAAAGGGGACAGAAGGTACTAAGAATCCCACCATCTTTAGATAAACAATACACTTCAGTTTTGCCTGTTGGCAATCTAAACGTAGGATCTAGAGAAAGATTAGGTAGGACCCATGGACTAAAAATTCTATAAGGGAAGTCATCCCAAGAGGGAGGCAAAGCTCTCAGAAAGGAAACTGTTGCAGATGCTATAGGATGGAATTGATGTGTTGGCTTTTTCCCCCTCCTGAATTCTTTTTTTCCATTTGTCTTTTTAAAACGTTTGTTATAATGTAAGATTTTTTGAGTAGAAGAGGGTGAGGGACATATTCAAAAATGAGTGGGATTTTAAAACAAAAGATGTCACTTTAAAAAAAGAAAGAAACCAAATGGCAGAGATTTACAGAACACAGACAACACTAGGCTGTGACAATTTTTTAAACCTCATTTTAAAAGGAATAAAATTTTGAAATCTCAAAAAGAAATAATGAAACAAAGAAGGAAAAGGGATTGTCTAAAAAGCTCGACTGGACTACATAGATAACTCTGATCAACAGAGTGGTTGTTTTTCTTATTTTATTTCTAGAGTAAAGTTTCAGCTATATCAGTATCACAAAATATACTCAAACCCCTTTTAGATGCAGGCTGCCCCTTCCCAAATTCTATTCCTTGAAGAGTAAGAGGAGGCTAAAGAGGCCCAGAAACATGAGGGAACAGAGGAGAGTGAAGGAATTAGAGACGAAGCAAAAAACTTAGCAAGATAACAACCCAATTGCATAGACAATATGGTGGTTGAGAGAACACCCCAGATGGGGGATGGCCTAAAAATCAAATGTGTTGTTTTAATATAGGCCAAAGAGGCTAAAGGACCTTTTATCTGTGCAGCCACATCAAACTTTCTCAGCAAAGATATTGGAGTGACTTGCCCAGGGTCACACAGTAAGTGTCTGAGGCTGGATTTGAGCCCAGGGTCCCCCTTACTCCACACCCAGCACTCTATCAACTGAGCCACCTAGCTGGCCCAGCAGTAGCTATACTTTTTTTTTTTCAAACATGGTAAAGAGAGAAGGCATGTGTAGGTCATTTATACAAGAGTCACACTGTCCACTATCTTCATTAAGGGGAGGAGTCAGGAAACTTGGTTGCCCAAGAGCCTTTTCTCCAACCAACACTTTGGCTAATACAATGATATATCCAAAGTCAGGAACTCAATCTGTATTCATCATAAAGGTGGTTTGGGCATGTAAGGATAAATAGGTTCCATAGCCCAAGGTGCCTTTCAATCTTCTTATCATAGGGTATCACAGGGTCCAGGCCACTGATTGCCACCCCCTCCATTTTCAAGGTTGTTTGGTGGAAGGGATGATACCCAAGGGGACAGAACAAGAACTAGTCTTGTTAAAGGACATTGAGATCCTTCTGCCTCTTGCAATGGTCACAGAGTACAGCCAGAAGGCTCTTAATACCATGATTTCTTGGAGATCCTTGGAGAAGTAGAAATGCTTGCAACAGTTCTGATATGAAACATCTAAAGGCAACATCTACACCAGTGTTAAGTGTTCTTTCCCTTTCACTGTAATTACTATTATTTTCCTGGATGAGGCCCAATATACTCATCTGTCTCTTCCCCACACAAGAGTATATCATTTGGTTGTTCCATATGCCATATTCTGAATTTAGGCACAAGTTTGTAGAGAGAGATGTACTCGGGCCAACAGGTCACCGATTGACTCAACTTACCCCCAGTTTGAATTAAATTATCTAAGTCTATATTCCATATTACCTATATTGGAGATGAACTTCAACACTCTTTTATTTGAGTTTTGGACCATGTACTGGACTTGCCCACTGTAAGGTATCTGGAGTTCATCATCCTCAGACCAATAAAAGACTGAGGAAGGTGGAAATAAACTGTTTCTTGATAGGTAATCCTTTGAGCTGTAATGAATGGAGAGACTTTGGGGGAAAATTTGTAATCATTTGCATGAAGATTGTTTTTGTTTGTTTCTTAACCATGTCTCTTGCCAGTCCCATGGCTGAGTAAAGTCTGGGAATTCATCCTGTAAAGGTATCTAGACACTTAAGGCCTTTGTCTACCCAGTTATGACCTTAGCTGGGCAAGTATGGAGAATGGGACTCTGGTTGGGTGGTTGGAGATGACTTTCTGGGGGTTGTTAGGGAGGCCAGTATTCAAGGTTGAAGGGACCTAAATGAAGCAGCAATGGCAAACCAACACTGCCAGTGGGCACAATTAGAGAGGATACTGGAACAAAAAGGAAAGGGAGCTCTGAATTTGGCCTCACTGGAGTTGGGAAATCAATCAGTCCAAGTGACTTAGATTTGTCAAATAGGTTTATGGAGACTTTGCTGAAGGTCTGAGGAGGACAGAAGAGTTGTAAGAACAGTGGCAGTCCTGGTGTGGCTGAACCCAAGCTTCCATTAAGCCTCTCACCCTGAAACTGCCAAGGAGTGTTCTGTGAGGCCTTGAAGCTCACCAAGGAGCTTCAAGAGTAACTCTCTGAGGGGTGGCTAGGTGGTGCAGTGAGTAGAGCGTCGGCCCTGGAGTCAGAAGGACCTGAGTTCGGATCTGACCTCAGACACTTAACACACACACAAACAAACAAACAAACAAAAAACCTAGCCGTGTGACCTTGGGCAAGTTACTTAACCTCAATTGCCCTCCAAAAAAGAGTAACTCTCTGAGACCTCCAACAAGGATAGAATCAGGCAAGTTCTGGAGGAGATGGAAATTTGATATGAAGAGAACCAGCCTGATATCAGTCAGCTTAAATTATATGGACAAAGAGATTTGATTCTGATAAGCAAATTTCAGCACTTTTTTTGCTAAGAAATCTAAGTTGAACCATCCCATATTGGCATGACCGATTGCTTCCAACTAGAGATCTCCAGCAGGAATGTGGTGTCTACCCAAGCCCCACACAATGACACATATTAATTGAAGAAATTGAATAGTTCAATCATATTTTTAAATCTCTTGCCCCAAACCTGAGATGTTTGGATGCAGATGAAGAATTAAATATTACAAAGTATACAAAACCCCTAAAATCCTATACATTTAAGTGTAGTGTCTAAAAAACTATGAAGAATTTGAAAATGATATTTTACTTTTATTTGAGAGAGGGAAAAAGTCAACATTTTTACATACATTAAAATGTGATTAGTTAATAAAGGGAAGGAAATTTTATGACATGTTTTGTCATAAGTGTTACGAAAACACTGACAAAATTCCATCTTGGAATTGTCTTGAACCTTGTCTACTAAACCCCCTCCTCTTTCCCTCTTAGCACCAAAGGATCATAGATCTAGAGCAGGGAGGGGTCTCCTTCCTTATTTTATCATGGCATTAAAAGTCACAAGGAGAACTTTCTAGTGTATCAGCAAAGTATTTTCAGTTTTCATCATGTAGTTTATAACCCGTCTCACGAAATTATTTAAGTTTTCCTTCTAAATAAATAACTTGGGGATTTTTGTTTTGTTTTTGGAGACAAAAACAGCATGGAGCTGGATGAGATTATGATCTAGACATAACAGATGAAAAGGAGGGAAAGAGGAAAGAAGCATTTATTAAGACAAAGCTGTTTAATTCTATCTTCTTTTTCGAGGAAAATTATTTTTGGATATAAAGGACTGAACCCAAGTGAAAGAGGAATTGGAAAATAACAACCACTAGTTAAAGACCTCCTAGGTGCAGGCATTGTGCTAAGCACTCAGTATTTATTATCTCATTTGCTCTTCACAACAAGCCAGGGAGGCAGGTGCTATTATTATGTCCATTTCACAATTGAGGAAACCAAGGCAAACGGGTTAAGTGCCTTGCCCAGGATCATACAGCTAGTAAGGGTCTGAGATTTGAACTCAGGTTCTCCTGACTCCAACTCCAGGGCCATATTCACTGAACTTCTTAGCTACCTATTTTAAAATTTTAAAATTTCATTTTTAATTTATGGGGGAAAAAACAAGCATTTCCATAACATAGTACAATAAAAAAAAAGATGATAGAGCATGAAACTGCAAATCTACTATGCACAACTTTAGACAGATGTGTTCAGCTCACTGCCTTTGATGAGTTCATGTCAGCAGGTCACAATAAATTATATCATGGAATACCAAAATTTTTAAAAATACCTTAGCTTCTGAGCCACTCTCATTTACCCATGGCAGATATTGGAGAATAAGAGGACTTCAGAAAAAGGGAAGGTAAATAGAAATAGAGAAGGGGAAACGTAATCATTTTATTTTAAAAAGGAATGACTACAGGCTGGTGGAGTTGACTGATTCTTGGCAAAATATTACAATTAAAAGAATGGTTAGTGGTCTAGGAAATGGTCTAGGAAAGGAATCAGTAAACCCAAAGACAGGGCATAGCCTAATTGAGAAAGGGGCATGCCAAACCAATCTCTTTTAATTTTTTGGTAGCTACTAGACTGGTTGACCAGGGAAATTTCACAGTTATAGTTTACTTAGATATTGGCAAAACATTTAACAAACTCTCTTGCTATTCTAGTGGAAATGATGTGGGATAGGCCACAAGACAAGTGGATGTGGAATTGATTGAATGGTTCCACCCAAAGAGTAGTCATTAATGGTCCAATGTCAGCCTAGAAACTAATCTCTAAAGGAACACTGCCTGGATGTGTGCTTAGCCTTGTACTATTTACCATTTTTATCAATGATTTTAATAAAGGCACATGGAATTCTTATCAGATTGCACATCTACCTTGCTATCTAGAAGAGATAGCTAACTTGAACAGAGTCAGAATCCAAGATTGCAATAGGTTAGAATTGGATTGAATCTATTTAATAGGTATGAATGTAAAGTTTTGGGTCTCCAAAATTAATTTTGTAAGTAAAAGATGGGGGAACTGTGGTTAGACTTCACCTGAAAAATATTTAGGGGTTTTAATAAATGCCAAGATCAATGTGAGTCAACTGTATGATGTCTGCCAAAAAAAAAAAAATGTGGTGTTAGACTGAATTAAAAGAAGTATAGTCACTGAGACTAGAGAGGTGCTATCTTGTTTTACTTTGGCCTGGTTAGCCGACATTTGATATATTGTGTTCAATTCTGCGCACCATGTCTTAAGGACATCAATAAAATGGAGAGCATCCCAAAGGAAGTAACCAGGATGATGGTGGTCCCTGGAATCAGACAATGAAATGATAAGTCCCACGGGCAAGGAATGTTTAGAATGGAGAAGAGAAGACTTAGGGAAGATATAATAATACTATCTTACATTTATACATCACTTTAACATTTACAAACAGCTTACATACAATTCTCATTTCATATCTATCCTTCGATATTTGAAGGGCTATCAATGAAGATGGAACAGATGGTTCACTTGGTCCCAGTGGAAAAGAGTAGGAGCAATGGATAGATGTGGCAGGGAGACAAGTTTCTTCCTAATTTTGGAAAATCTTTGTAACAATTAGAATTACCCAAAAGTGGAATAGAACTGGGGGGGATGGGGAGGGGTGATAGTTTTCCCCTCACTATAGGTCTTCAAGCAAAAGTTGAATGATCATTCTTCAGTTACGTTGCAAAGGGGACTCTTGTTTAGATACAGATTAGTTAAATTGTTCTCTGAGTTTCTCAGAATTCTGTCTCTAGCCACACAACCAGTTGATTGCATATAGAGGAATAATAGAGACACAGATTCAGTACATAAAGGAAACTTCTCGGAGATGCCAAACTATACTACACTTATATATAGTTTCTTTCTACCAAACTTTTTCAAATGTAGTGGGTATCACCTACTACTGAAAGACACTTTTAGCAGAAGCTCAATTTTCAATTGAGGTCTCAAAATAAATCATTCATGAAACTTTGTCTAATTTCCCAGGATCAGATTTTGATGAGTTTTCACAGCTTTTCAGCATACTAGATTTTCCCAGACACTCTTTCTAGTGCTCACTGCTAAGATATACTCATTAACTGATTCATCAATGCCTTAGGCGTACCTGCAAAATGTCTACCTTGGGGCCTGGAGCTCATAATGTTTTTCCAGGATAATTAGACTAGGTCATCTTTGATTAAAAAAATAACAATGACACCCTTCCTTAATACATCCCACAGACCAACTTCCTTCAAGAACATTGCGTTTCTGTCTTCTTTTTTCTTTTACATTTATTTTATTTTAAACTTAGGGGATAAAACAAGCATTTCCATAATACAACAAAATTAAAAAAAGATGTGCTCATGAAACTGCGAATCTATTGTGTACAACTTGCTATTCCTTTTAAATGTATAATAAAGTTATCATGTGGAGTTTTTTCCTTTTGTTCTCCCCCCCTCCCCACCCTGGCGATGGCTACTATTAGACACTTTTCCTTGAATATTCCTGGAGCATGGAATTCCTCCAAGTTTGATAATAGCTCCCACTGGCTTACAAAGAATTCTCAGTTTCTCTTACTCAGATTCATTTCATTTCAAGAGGAACTACTTGTCAGCCACTAGCCAAGGCCAGCTCAAGAATCTTACCTAATGAAGGTAAACTATTAACTATTAACTAAGGTAAACTATTAACTATTAACTAAATCACCTAACTTCTCTCAAACTCAGTTTCCTCATCTATAAAATGGGGATAGTAATAACACCTCCCTCAAAGAGTTATTGTGAAGACAAAACAGGAAGACATAAGATGTAAAGTTCTTTGCAAAGCTTAAAGCCACTAAGATATCCTATATATCCAACATTCTATCTCCTAATTTTAAAAATGAATGTATGGGGGTGGCTAGGTGGTGCAGTGAATAGAGCACCAGCCCTGGTGTCAGGAGGACCTGAGTTCAAATCCAGCTCCAGACACTTAACACTTACTAGCCATGTGACTTTGGGCAAGTCACTTAATCCCAATTGCCCTGCATTCCCCCCTCCAAAAAGCAAAAAAAAGAAAGAAAAATGAATGTATGTCCTACAGTACTTTGGATGGGGGGGGGGGGTATCACTTAAAATACCTAAAACCACCCTTCCACACCCCAGACAAAGCTAGGGATTATTCTTCTAGCTGAGGTTCTTAACCTTTTTCATGTCAGATATACCTTTCTGGTGAAGCCTATGAACCCATTCTCAGAATAATGTTTTAAAATACATAATGTAAAATAAAAAGGATTAAAAAGGAAACTAATTATATTGAAATAAAGTTATCAAAATTTTTTTAAAAAACAAGTTCACTGTCCCCAGGTCCATATAGTAGAAACTAATAAATAAAAAAGATGAAAATCTTGATATTTCATGAATTTACAATTTGGTCTATGGGGCTAATACAGGTAATGACTCTTTAATGTCTTTCTGTGGCTGAAAATATTCACACACACAAACACACTGACTCACTCACTCATTCACACACCAGTGACTATTCATCTGATGATGGACCTATCTCTTCTCAGTTGGGTTGGTCCTCTGACGCCAGACAGTAATCCATCCCTAGGCCTGGACTTCAGCCTTTCCAGCCTGGTAGGATCAGGTATATTGGAAGAACATTGGAGATGAGTGACTGTAGACAAACCCCTTCACCAATGAAATGGGGAATATGATATTTAAATTCCTTTCCTACTAGCACTTTATAATATACTATATAAATGGAGCTAAAACCAAGGAAATAGAAAGTATTTCTACTAAAATTCTTCTCTGATGCCTTATTATGGTATACAAGTGATTACAGGTTGTTGAAAGTCCTGCTGGTGGAACCCAAAATCTGACAAGATCCTACTCTGCTGGAAAGGTTACTAGTATGTCCAGGTGACAGCCTCCCCTGTTATCCAAGTCCCGATCTAAGTGTAGAAAAGTTCAACAACAGCAAATTGATGACTTTTTAATTAATTTTTTTTTTGGCCATAAAAATTCAGGAAACATCTCCAAAGGCTGTGTGGCTGAATAGAGGTTCTAGTGAACAAAACTACAATGTTGTGAAAAGAACACTAGCACTAAGTCCTAGTTTTAAATGATGGTTTTGGCATTTATTCCTTTGGGATAGTCACTTTAATTCTTTGTGCTTCAGTTTCCTCACCTTTTAGAGAAGGGGATTGGTCTAGATCAGGGGTTCGTTTCAATTTTTGTGTTATGGACCCCTTTTCAGAATGTTTTAAATTAATAAAATACATAGAACTACAAAGGAAAAAATATTTTCATAAAGATGCAATGTTTTCCCATCCAAGGTTACAGAAATCCTGAAATTTATCCGTGGTGCCCTTGGGCTAGCTGATTTAGTGTTGAACAGAAGTTTAAATGACCTATTCCTGGTTTTTACAGATGAGGAAACGGAGACCGAAGGAAGTTGAGTGATTGAACCATAGATTAGGGGTTCAGACGCAGGTCGCACCACCACACCACAGCCCCTTTCCACTGCACAGGACTCCTAAGGTCCCGCTCAGCTCGAACTCCTATGCACTTCTGAAGTGTAATTAAGGAGGAGGAGGACTTCAGCACGCCCTGGTGTGCCCGAGCGGGGCAGAGAACCCGTTCCCCTTCTCCCCTCACCCCGTGCGTCCTCCGGCACAACAGCTCGCCCGGGGCCGGGAGAAGGAGGCGGAGTACTCACCCCTCAGCCAGCGGGCCCCCGCGTAGGTGTCCTTCTCCCGAATGAGCCTCCGCTGCTTGTAGCTGCGGCTCACGTACCACAGCATCCACAGGAGCTGAAGGAGCATGAGGGTGATGAGGTAGGAGAGAAGGTCGCCCTTGCTGATGCCCGTGGCGTGCACTGCCCAGGCGAACATCAGAAGCAGCCCCGCCATAAACACGTTCAGCCCGTACTGGCTGCTCAACACCTCGGCCAGCTTCTGGGGGTAGCCGGTCGGACTGGAGACTGGCGGGGGCGGCTCCCCGAGCTCTTCTCCCTGCTCCCACTGCAGCCCCTGGCCCCCAGCGCCGGCCGGCCCCCAAGTAGACACGGGCAGGGGGCGGTTTGCAACCATGCCTGGCAGGCAGCGGCACCGGTAACAACGAAGACCCCCTGAGAATCGCGAAGGAAAAGTTGAGCTGGCCTCTTCACCCCGGCCACCGCCACTCCTACCCGCCCTACCTCGGAGCCAGGGACCCAGCAGGATAAATGCCCCAGCGGGAATTGAGGCGCTGTCCACCGTGCTGGGGGGGACTGGCGAAAGCGCGCGCTATTCCTCCAGCCCACCAGGCAGGAGTCCTGCCAACCACTGACCCCGAAGTCAGTGCGAAAGAGCAGAGAGGAAGAAAAGATCCCAGGCAGCGGGCGTTGGCTTGGAAGAGCCACCAGCCAAGGCCAGGATAATAACACGGCAGCTAATAGCTACTTTCCCTACCCTCCGCAGCCTTTTGTACCCAGCGCCCTTCTTGGCGTTCTTCCCACTTTCTTTTGTCTGTCTTTCTCTGTCTGTTCGACTCTGGCTTATCTGGCTCGACTGATAGACTTTTCAGTTTGTTTGCAAAGTGGAGTATCCGGCCAGAAAGACACAGTCTAAAGTGCTATGGTCTTAACGCTGCCCGAAAAAGTATGAGAGCAAGAATGAGTCGAGTCAGGAGATTGGGGGGTGGGGGAGGGGGGATGGGGGGGAATATGCACATGAGTAAGAGTGTGTAGAGATAGGTACATACAGAGGATGTGTGTGTGTGCATTGTGAAGGCAAACAACTTTAAAATACTTTAGAACCCCGATCAATGCAATGTCCAACCATGTCTTCAGAGGACCTATGATGAAACATGTTGTCTGCTTCACAGAGAGATGATGGATGGACTCAGGACTCCGGTATAGAAAGAGGCGCACAAGTGAATGGAGCGCCGGCCCTGGAGTCAGAAGGACCTGAGTTCGGAGCCGGCCTCCGACACTTAATCCGCACAAACAAAAACCTAGCCGTGTAACCTTGGGCAAGTTACTTAACCCCAACTGCCCTAAAGGGGCGGCTAGGTGGCGCAGTGAGTAAGAGCGCCGGCCTCGGAGTTGGGATGACCCGAGATCAGATCCGGCCTCAGGAAATGAGCACCCACGCATAAATAATGACTAGCCGTGTAACCTTGAGCAAGTTACTTAACCCCAATTGCTTTAAAAAAAAAAAAAGAAAGAGGCGCACATCTTTGGACCGGGCAACCATGTGGATTCATTCTGCTTGACTATGCTTACTTAGTACGAAGTGGGGGGTTTTTTCTCTCTCTCTTTTTTTTTAATTTGGAGGTTGTGGGGAGGAGTGGGTTGGCTAGCAATACAGAAGCCAAAAAAAGAGGAGGACCATTGAAACTTTTTTTGTATTGATAGAAGAAAAGGAAGTTCAAAAGTAATCACAGAAATGCAGGACAAGTTTGAAATTGGTATGTGGAATTTGTTATAAACTTTTTTTGAAGCCATATAAAATGAAGGTTCAGAATTTCATATACAATTCTCTTTTCCTGTTCTGCTGTGTATATGGAAGTGGTTTGGGGGGTGTTAAAGTTTTTTTTTTTTAAGTCTAAAGTGTATGCGATAACTTCACATATATAACGGGCATCATATTGCTTGCCTTCTCAACAGGTGGGGGAGGATCTGGGGGGAAGAAGAGAATTTAGAAGTAAAAATTAAAAAAAGAAAAGAAAAATAATAATAAAAAGAAAACAAGAAGGTGCAAGTGAGTATGTTGGAGGAAAAAAAAGAGCTAGCTCTTGCTAGCTCCTTCCTCACACACCCTCCAAGACCCTCTTAAACAAGGAATGTTCCCTACTGCCCAAAGCAAAGAAAGTCTTAGAATCTAAGATTTTTTTAATAATATTTGTAAAGTGTTTTTGTGAAGAAAACCCCAAATGGGATCACAAAGAGTCGGACACAATTGAACAGTAACAAAGGTTTCTTCTAGTTCTAAATATGTGACCCTCCTCATAAGAACTATTAACTTTTCTAGGTCCTCACAATCTGGTCTCTTCCTGCCTTTTCCAATTTTTTTTACACTTTACTCCCCTCAATACACTCTACAACCTACTTTACTGCTCCCCCCACAAGACACTCTATGCTCAATTTTTTTTTTTGCTTTTTTTTTGAAGGGCAATTGGAGTTAAGTGACTTGCCCTATTTTTTCTGTACAGTTATCTGACTGTTGTCTCCCCATTAAAGTGTAAACTCCTTCTGGACTAAACCTGTTCTTGCCTACTACTCAGCAAAGTACCTAGCACTTTGTGAGTTTTTAATAAATATCCCTTGGCCTGTTGATTGTCTTCAGATCTTGGTCATGAATGCCTCCCACACTTCCTGGGTTAACTCCCCCTATACAATTTTAAACCATAAAATCCTGTATCTGACCATTTGGAAATCGACTTTCCTAAAATTCAGGGTGCATGTCAGGATATGCCCTTTTTCCTCTCCTCTTTTGAAAATTCTACGATAGAGTGTGTGTGTGTCTGTGTGTGAAATTATCACTCAGGCAAGAGCTGGAAATGACCTTAGAATCTTCTAGAACAATGGTTCTCAAAGCATATACCAGGGACCCTTTCAGTGAGTCCTAAGGTCAAAACTATTTCATAATAGTTATATTAGTTATAATAAATATTTTAATTTCAAATATGATAAGTATTATTAGACAAAATATAAACAAAACTCTTTTGGTAAGAGGCTTTCAAATTTTTTTTCTGAGTGTAAAGGGATCCCAAGACCAAAATATTTCAGAACTGCTGCCCTATGGGGAAATGGGTATAGATAAGTGATGCATGCTACTTTTCTCACTGAATTCTCACCTACTGCCTTCCATGTCTCTCACTTGAGCTTAGCAACTATTTTAAAAAATTTTTATTGATACTTTTGGTCTCTTACATCACCATAGTTATCCCCAAGTATTCCTCCCCCTTACTTAGCAACCTTTAAATCAGAGGATTCGGAGCTAGTCCAAACCCCTGAGCAAAGTAAGGCCCAGAAAGGACTTGCCTTAAGACCACATTGGTGATAAGGAGGAGAGCCAAGATTTGAACTCTGTTCCCCTGTCCCCAAATGCAGTGTCCTATAGACACTCCGGCTGACTCTGAGCTTGTGTTCCTTTTTGCTATACTTTCTTCATGTCAGATCACGATCACTGTTTCTGACCCCAATCTGCTCATTTTTTGCCTAATAATTTGGCTTAATCTTCTTGACCTTGGACCCTATCAAATTCTGATAAACCCTGTTATAGACAGATCTCTAGAACCCAGAGTGTTACAAGAATCCAATGTGTTACAACACCAGGTAGGACTGAAGAGGACTGCCTATAATAAAACTGATTTGAATTTCATCCCTCTTCTTGCTCTTATGTAGCCTTTGGTAATGATGTAAATAGGGACTAGATTGACCAAAAGTAAAGGATTTGAATGATCCTTCAATTAGTCATACAACGGGCATTAAGTAAACTACCTGTCACCCCTAAATGCCAGTGTTGGGAGCATTATATCCTCTTGTGTTAAAAAGATGGAGAGGCTTACCTCAAGTAGAGAGAGGCTCTGTGTCACTCGGCCCTCAGTCACCCCCTAGTACCCAAAAAGGTGGAAAGCCAAGGCTGTCACTGAGGCCCTGCTCCAGAATCTACTCCATAGTTTACCATAACTGAACTCGGATAGTGGGGGCTCTAGTTCCAGCCCTGGCCCTCCCTAGGATTGCATCTGAGGCTTCCTTGGAATGCACAGCCAAGTACAGCAGCTAATCTACCCTATGTCTGAGCAGTATGAAGCCTTTCCCCTCAAGCACCCACACACCAGGCACGTACCAGGAAAACCCTGTCAAGGACTGGGGTCTCAGATATTGGGGCTAAATGGAAACTAACTGCATCCTCCACCTAGAGGGGAATTTCTGGGTATCCTTCAACCCCTGCGATCTGAGGATAAGTAAAAAAGAATTGGACCAAACATGAGTCAGCAAGTCCCTAGGACCTGATTACTATTTACTGACCCAACCTCCCTATGCCTCAAAAAGACCCTTCCTCTATAATTAACAAATTCCCCTTCATCCCAATTCTCTAGGGTTTAGAAAGAAAATTTTAAAAAGGTTTGTCCCACAGTGCCATCACAGACACTGCTCTCCATCATTCAAACAGTTAACTCATATGTAACCTTTAGAAAGTGGCTTACCCACTTTTCTAAATATTTAACTAGTATTTCTCCCCCATAGTTTAACCAGCAAGTTCCCACCCCCTCTGTTAATCCTGGTAATTTAATTGCCATCTTCTAAGGCACGTTTTTCTTAGCACGGTCTAGTCAACCATCACCCATGCCTGCCCTACCCCTTCTCAGTGCTTATCTCCTCTGCTTTTGTCCTCCATTGGGCCTTCTGTGCACTCTACCATTGCATCCTCTTCCTCTCACATTCCTTCCATATTCTCACTTCATGGGAATGTGTCTTCCCTCCAGAAGACACTGCATGCCTGGTCACCCTCTCCACTCTTGACTCAGGGTGTCAGAAGCAGGCAGCCTCCTTGCTCCTCAGTGCCGAATCCAGACTGTGTTCTCTGATGCCATCATTAACCACTCCTGAGGCTTACGGGCCTTTCTGTTACTACCCAGCCCTGAACCTAGCTGCTGCAACTACTGATCTCCAGGTCACTCTCCCAATCTCTGCCCTCACACTTTGGGACTTCAAAATGAATGCTAATATTCCCCTCTGGTACTCTAGCTTAAAAGTTCATCAACCTCAACTCCTATGGCATGAAAGAGAAGTGTCAAACTCACAACTGCTGGCCAACTCCCCAGTGCAAGCAGAAGCAGACGAAAATGTAATCGGGTAATGTTTAACAAGATAAATGAAAATACAACATGATGTTAATGTGCAGTTTTCTAAGTCAATGTGGCCACAGGGATTTGTTTCCTTTTGAGTTTGATATCTTCAACATATATTTCCATCCCACTTTATCCACCTAAAAGGATGATCACACCATAGAAAATATCAATTTCACCCATAATTGTGCTAATCTCCATGATCCCAAGTTCTGAAATTTTCCTGTAATTATAACCTCGTTTTTGTATTTTTCTCTCTGCCTTACTTCTGCCAAGCCTAAACCTGTCCATCATTCTCACTTGACATCCAGTTTGTCCATTCCTTGTTTAATTCCTTTATCACTCCTGTTGTCTCACTTCCCTCCCAGCAGTCATCCTAGAGTTGACCAATTCAACTCAACCTGTCCTCTTACTCCTGTGCTTGCCTTCTTGCCTTACCAAACCTCAATTGTGAATTACTTTTTTCCGTGCTGCTGAAAACATGAAAAATTCCCACAATAAATTCCTATTATCTAATAATGAACCTATTCCCTAAACATTTCCAGGTCTCTCCATCCTTAAAAACTTTCATTCTGCCATTCCCTCATTCCCTTTTATCTCTGGCAGTGCCTTCACCTCTACTCTTCTCCCGATTTGTGTGCTCCCAGGTCTCTGAGGAAGCACTCATGCCAGTCAAGCTCATTCCAAACCTAGTTAAGTCCACAATATTCTCCTTTTGAACCTTGTCCCAGCTCAGATACCTTCCTCTCCAAACTCAACTTTTCAGTCCCTTTTTATATGTAATATTTCCCCAGTAGAAGGTAAACTCCATGAGGGCAGATACCATCCCTTTTTGATTGTATTTGGATTCTTAGCACTTAGCAAAGTTCTTGGTAGAGTTGGTTGGTTGGTTGGTTGTTGTCCTTCATTCTCAAAGAGGACCAAAATGCCATCACTATGCTAGAGTCAAGTTGCAGTGTGTCCAACTGTAGCCAATCAGACCAATACAAGCTCGGAATGCTCTACCACAGATTGGGCCCAGATATCCCATGTGAACATTTGGGGAGGATTCTCTAAATTTGCTTCTCTCATGTTTCTTTTGAGCTACCTCAATTCTGCTTTGCTCATAAAACATAGCACCTTCCCTGATGCGGGCACACCATGCTGAGCTGTCCTGTGCCAGTGTCTCCCATGTCACACAATCAGCTCCAAAGTTCTTGAGATCTTGAGAGTGTCCTTGTATCACTTTTTCTGACCACCATGAGAACGTTTGCCCTGTGTGAGTTCTCTATAAAAGTCTTTTTGGCAAGCATGTTTTGCATTCGAACAACATGGCCAACCCATCAGAGTTGCACTTTCTGCAGTAGAGTTTGAATGCTTGGCAATTGAGAAACAACCTCAGTGTCCGATACCTCATCCTGCCTGGTGATCTTCAGAATCTTCCTAAGACAACTCAAATGGAAGTGATTCAGTTTCCTGGCATGGTGCTGGTAGACTGTCCAGGTTTCACAGGCATACAACAGTGAGGTCAGCACAATGGCTCTGCAGACCTTCAGTTTGGTAGTCAATCTGATTCCTCTTCTCTCCCATACTTCCCTTCAGATCCTCCCAAATACTGAGCTAGCTCTGGCAACTCGTGTGTCAACCTCGTTATCAATGTGTACATCCCTGGAAAGTATAATAGCAAGGTAAGTTCATAATAAACACTTTATATCTATCTCTGAAAACCTGTTTACATGCTCTACCTCCACCTTCTCACTTCCCACTCATTTCTCCACCCTTTAACAGCCTGGCTTAAAATGTCACTACTCCACTGAAACTATACTCCCCAAGACTTCAACAATGAACTTTTTCCCATCCTCATTCTCCTTGACCTCTCTGCAGATTTCAGTTGCCTTATCCTGTTTCCTAGACCTTCTCTCCTCCTTGATTTCTCACAACACTGCCCTAGTCCTTCTGTCCAACCTCTCAGTCTCCTCAGCAGCATCACTTATCTCCTGTACCTTAAATATGAGTGCTGGAACACCCTTAGTGACCTCTTCAGGTCCCATGTAGTCAATTACTCTCTCCACGTAGACTCCCAAATCTTTATATTTGGCCCTAATCTCTCCTCACCTCCATTCACATGTCAAATTCCCTGCTGTACATCCAGGAATGGCCTCGAGGCATCTCAAACCCAACATGTTCAAAATGTCTAAGTCTGTGCTTCCTCTAAAACACCCCATTTCTTTTAAGGTCACAATGATTCTCCTATTCAAAGAGGTTTGCATCCTCAGAGTTATCCTTGACTTTCTCTTTTCTCCACAGCAAATTACTTACCAAGTTCTATCAATTCTACGTCCCCATCTCTTCTCTCTTTTGCACTCATAACCACTACCCTGTTTCAGGGTAACCACTTCCGTGGTTCTAGACCTAATCACCTCTTGCCAGTCACTGGTCTTCCCACTTCAAGACTTCCTTCTCCAACTCATCCTCCAAACGGATGCCAAAATAATCCTCTCATGGCAACAGGTCTGACCACATTCATTTGATACTCAAAAATCTTCAGTGGTTCCCTAGGACAAAATGCAAAATCCCCAACCTGAAACCTTCTACAATCAGACTCCAACCTAATGACTTTGTGTATGCTACAACAGGGAGCAAGCCACCCAGACTTGTTTCCTCATCTGTAAAATAAGGGATTTGGAGTAAATGAGCTGTGGTCTCTCTGGGCTCTAGATCTCAGAACCTATGAGCTTCACTATATAGAGGTAATTACTTTTATCCTCACATCAGATATAGCTCTTCCATAAAGGCTTCTCTGTCTCCTTAGGGGCAGTGTTTTCCTCCTCTTCAAATTAACTTCTATTTAGTTCTCTGTATACATGTTGCTTCCTACCACCCTCTGCCCCCATCACCCCAAGGAGAAAATGTAAACTCCTTTGGGAGCTCTTAAGAAGCACTATTTCATTTTTGGGTAAGGGAGGGAGAGAAATACTGAGCACATAATGTTTATGGAATTAAATTGATCACAGGATTTTTTTTCATGTCATAGCAATAAAGCCATATTTTAAATTTAGCCATTTCTATATTTAAATTAGGAATGCTTTTTAATGCATCTTTGAACATTTTTCCAACAAACTTAGAAGGGTTTCCCCCCAGAAGGTGATAAAGTTCAAGGGTATGCACAATTAATAAACACATATTAAAAAATAAAAAGAGGCACCTTTTGCGAAATATAATTTAATGTTAAGAAAAAATGTATTAAACTCATTCTAAATGGCTAAAAGCCTTAACATTAAACAAAAAGAGAAAAAGGCATATTATTTACACAAGAGGTACAGGAAAAGTACTGCTTTTAATAAGAACTCCCATTTAACAAAAAATATTGTAAAAATAAAGTATACCATAATTACTCAAATGAGTTTTAAAGGCACAGGACACAATGTAATTCTTTTAAAGACACATGAAGTCAACATACAAAATTACATATCTACCCCCAAAAAGGGGTGGAAATAAATTAATCATTCAAACAAAACATTGGGAATGCCTTCTAGAGCTAGAATATAAATTTCACTTTTACCCACAGACCTGTTAAAATCTTTAAATTATGATACTTTCCCCTAGTCATTAAAACTCAGACTGCAATTTTCAAAAAATCATTTACATGTTAACAGTAATCTGTGCAATTCCACAACTCAAGCTGTGCTAAAAAGAGAATCCACCTTGATTTCAAGCAACTGTCTATTATAACTCTTTTCCAAGTAAAACTCTCTTTTCAGAGGCCAGAATAGTTTATGGCTTGTTCCATTCTTCATCCACATTCTGTTTTATTGGTTTAGTGTTAACACATTTGCTTCCAATCTAAAACCTAAAAGAAAGACATTGTTTAAATTCCCATCAAAATAGGAAGAATTTTAAGTCACTTAGGTTTTTTTAAAAACCTAAATATTCAAAGTATTTTATGATTTCATCATCTGTCAAAACCTCTGATGGCCCAGTCACTGGGCATCTAGTTACCCTGCTACATATACCCAAATCAAGGACCAGTTTTAGCTATCTATAAAGAGAGTGAGAGCTGTCCTCATCATGAGCTCCAACAACCCTACCCCTCCCTGCTTTCTTAGCCCATGCCCCCTGCTCTGGCCTCACTTTTCTCCTTTCATCATTTTAATTCTATAGTTAACCAGTTCAATTCTACTCTATCTTCTACCCTGGAACTAAATCACCTGGTACAACACACTCATGCCTTGCCAACACCCAACTTGGGTTACATTCGCCATCTCCCTTCTTTGTTCCTACTCTTGTGCTAAATAATGTAGGAAAAAGACAACTATGCCAACTGGGTCCAGTACAAATATATGCTATTTAATCTCATCTGAGTCCTCAATACTATACAGCAATGTTATTAAGCTTCTCTGATTAACTAATGAATTCTATACAATGGCTATTCCAAACCTTCTCCTCTCTCTTCAAGACAACCTAAGTACTGCCATCCCTAACAGATATTCCTCACTCCCTTACTCCCTAATGAGAGACAAAGGACCTCACATTACTCTTTCTGAAGAAAATGGAGGATATCTGTCATCAGCTCCCTCTTCTCCCCAATTATAAACCTTAAAACTCCTCAACATCATCTTCCACACTCAAATCACTGACAAAGAGGTGGCCATTCTCCTTGGCAAAGCCAATCCCTATACTTGTGACCTTGATCCCATCTTGTCCTATTTATTCCAGTGATGTATCCCTTTAATCCCTTCTGTCTCTCTCTCTCTCTCTCTCTCTCTCTCTCTCTCTCTCTCTCTTTTAAATAAACTGATTCTTTCCCTTCTACTAACATGCCCAGATACCCTCCATGCTTTAAAAAATCTTCTCTTAAAGATTTCCTTGCCATTCCCTCAAGCTATAGTCCTACATTCCTTTACCAGTAAAACTCCTAAAAAAGTCATTTATACTAATTCCCTCTACTTCCTTACCTTTAGTTTTCTTTCAACCCCATTTCATTCTACTAAAACTGCTCTCTCCAAGGTTATCAATGATCTATTTGCTAGATCCAATGGCCTCCTAATTTCTGACCTCTCTACATCTGACCTCTCTACATCTGACACTACTGACTACCCCTTATTCCTTGATATTCTCTCTTCTCTGGGTTTCAAGACAATGTTCTTTTTTTTTCCTGACTACATCTTCTCAGTCTCCTTTGTTGGACCACTATCCATGTGTGACCCACTAGGAATAAATATACTTGAGGCCTCTATCTTGGGTTTCCTCCGTCTATACTTTTTTAGTGAACATCAATTTCTATGGGTTTTATTAATATCTCTATATAAATGACTCCAAAGTCTATGGATTTAAACCACATCTCCCTCCTGAATACCAGTCACCGTCACTAGCTGCCTATGAAACCACTACAACTGGATGTTAGAAAAAACATCTCAGACTCAACAAGTTCACTACAAAACTCATTACCTTTCCCCCTAAACTCCATCTGCCTCCTAAATTCCCTATATCTTTACTCTAGAGGCTGTATTTAGCTACATTTCTAAAACCTATTTTGGTCAAGAACACTATCACTCTTCCATTCACGCAAGTTTGTAACCTCAGAATTATCCTTTATTTTTCAGCTTCTCTCACTTAGGGTGCCTAGGTCAGTTTATCTTATCTCCACAATATCTCTCATATCCATGCCCTTCTCTCCATTGACATAATCAGTACCCTAGTTCAAGCCCCCATGACTTCTTGTCTACATTTCTACAAGAGCTTCCTTTCAGTCTCTTTCCCCCTCTAATCTATCTCCACAGAGCTTCCAAACTGAATGATATACTTTTGTTCCAAACTTGAGAAGGATAAATAAAAGTAAAGGCTCGCTCTTCCTTATCTTGAATCACATAGGTTCTGATTTAGTAATATGTAAAAAGAAACCAACCATTAATGACATTTCAAAAGTAGGCTGCTAAATATTTCAAAATTTAAAATATCATGAAATAAAACAGCATTAACTTATTGCTTAAAATTCCTATTTCATTAATTAGTATTACCTTGAATATCATCCAAGGAGAGAGACAAGCATTATAGCACCCATAAACTGGGTAAATAATATCAAAGGAGTGAAAAGTGTCCACACAGGCCATAAGGCAATGTTGAAACTGAAAGAAAAGGAAAAAATGAGTCAGTTTTATTTTTCTAGAATAATATCTGTACAAAGGAATTTTTATTCCAGTTTAAATTGTATTTAAAAGATTGACTTATACGCTGCTTGAAAATATCCAACAAATAGCTACCACCTTGGTTCAGGCCCTAATCACCTCTCACCTAGAGAATTGCCTTCTAATTGGCTTCCTGCCTCAAGTCTCTCCCCATTTCAGTCCAGTCCAGTTCAGTCCAGTCCAGTCAAAAAGCATTTATTAAGCACTTAGTATATGCCGGGAACTGTGCTAAGTGCTGAAAATGAAAAAAAGGCAAAAAATAAGTTGAATACATTTTTCATTAGCATTAAGTCATCTTTTTTTCAAAATTGATCTTTCTTTTTTTTTAAACTTAATGTCTTTCTGGGTGGGTGGGAGTAGAATATGTTGGGATATAGAACTTGTAAAAAAAAATTTAAGTAAAAAGAAAGCAAATTAACTTTAATATGAAAAGAAATTTTAATTTGAATGTCTCAAACAAAATTATTTCTATAATGTTTATATGAAATAGAATTTATCAGCAGAGGAATAGGCTTATTACATTGGACATGAAATAATCTAATATCCTATAATTCTGGGTTACACAAGTAAATTTTGTATATATCCTGCAATTAGTTTCCCTGGCAGCAAAGCTATAAGAAACAAAAGGTACTATTCCACTGTTCCCCTCTACTCTTTTTCCCATGTCCTGATGAGGCTCCAGTGAAAGAAAGGGAAAAGAAATGTATTGTGTAAAATGTTAAAGAAGTACTTAATTCAACCCTGAAGATTGGGGAGGGTCATTTTGTAGTAAATTGTCTTGACCCTAAAAGGAATCAGTTTTATACTCACTGTATGTTATCTCATACCCTGTCTTCTCTAACTACTGAAAGGGCTTCATTGACAAAAATATTTACCTTAAGTGAGCTTTTATAAATGACTTTCTTTACTCTCGAGGCTGTATTTAGTTACATGTCTAAAACTAGAGCAACATATCTAAATGTAGAAATATACCTTTCGCTCTATCCAATGGTCCAAAAATTTGCAGAGGCCTATCTGACTAAATACGAATTATGTTGAGAAAAAAAATGAATACTCTAATACTAACTGGTCCCAATGTTCAACAGTGGAGTAAATAAGTGTAGTTCTAACATGTTGTCTTCCCTCAAAACCTTGCCAGAAAATGGTACTTCTGTAGAGATGAAGCAGATGATCTCCTCAGGTAAAAGCATAAAGGTTTTGCACTCTGGAAATGTAAATAGTTTGAAGTTTTCCACCCAGCATAGTTAAATTATACCACTTCACCTAGCAATTTGTATTTAATTGTAGTCAAGTGTAACTCTCAGTATCATTTTGTTGGTAACACAAGAATAAAAATTAATACTCATTAATTCCTAGTCTCTTCAAGAAACTTTAATTTCATTGGTGTCAAAAATTCCCAATGATGCAGGCCACAAAACCCTTTCCTGAACTTAAAACCGTTCTCATGAGTTGCGGTCACCAATAAAATTCATCATCTTGTGCCCAACTTTCCAATGATGAACTATCCTACCTTAGCTAAGACTGGTGCTTAGAAAACAAACATTCAATAGAGGTAGCTTCTACTACATGATTTAAAAATCAAATCAATTGTTAACTTTCCTCCTAGAAACTTTAAAATATGTAATTCTATCTAACAGATACTACATGAAGATAAATCTGAAAAACATCCTGATTTCTATGTTTTAAATGGATTAGGAAAATCAATTAGTAGTCACTCAGTTTCTTTAACAAGTAAAGAGACATGGCAGCTAAGGACTACGACAGTTTAGAATATAAACTTTCTTGCCAAACACAGAAGATGATAGAAGAGCATTACTTTAAATATCACCTTGCAAAACAGTCATAAGTGGCAGTGGTAAAAATGAGCCTATATAGAAAAGCAATAAGCCAAATCATCCCAAGAACATTATAATGAAACTAAAAGAAGGAAAATAAAGAGGTAAAATATAATTTGCCAACATTTCTACAATATTCTCATTACCAATGACAGTGGACCCACATTTGAATTCTAACCCATTAATCCCTGATATGAGAGAAAGTATAAATGGCACTAAAGAAAATGAAACTGAGGGCAGCTTGGTGGCGCAGTGAATAGAGCACAGGCCCTGGAGTCAGGAGGACCTTAGGTCAAATCCGGCCTTAGACACTTAACACAAATACTAGCTGTGTGACCTTGGGCAAGTTGCTTAACCCCAATTACTCTCCAAAAAGCAAAAAAAAAAAAAAAAAAAGAAATTGAGAAAAGGGGATGAACCAGAGAGCAGATACAGAAAGAACAAATCTGTTCTGGAAACAGCACATTTTTAAACATTAAGGGATAAATTTCCAAAGATATCTAAAAGAGAACATACTAAAAGACTGGGGAAAAAAATTACACATGGAAAGGTGATCAATATCTTAGTTATCTCTATAACATCTTTATGATTATGCACATATTGAGGTTATCTGATATAAATACAAAAGGGGAATAGGCAGACTTCTCTACAGAAGATAAATACACAACTCACTGAAAGGTAGAGAACATACAAAATCTCTACGGTTTGATTACAAAAATCATTTGGTGAGTCAAAATGCAATCTTAAAAACTGTCCTCCAACAAGTTATATAATGTTTTTTTATGGATGTAATCAGAGATAACTTTATTCAATGATCTTATTAATGTAAAGCAAGGCATAAAGCAGAGAGGCATGCCAATCAAAGTTATTTATTGATCTCAAGAGAGTGTCTTTCACCTAGTCCCAGACAGTAGTGGGATTACCTAGAGATAAGTAAGTTTTTCCAGATCCTACTTGTATATAGTAATGATGGCATTAATTCCCACACCATAAGGGCTTCTTAATAAAATCCATGACCACTCAAAAGAAATTGGTCTAACAATTTATACAGGAATAAACAAATAGATGAAGCCTGCAGCTATCATGATAGTACATCAAATCAGACCTAGAGCTGAGCAGAAGAAAGGAAGATAGACTGCATGTGGGAAACAACAATGCAATCTCAATCTGCTTCAAAACTAAAAATCCATTTTCTTCAACAACCATATGTTTATGATTATGCTACATGGATGGAAAACATTATAACAATTAAAGGATCACTGTCATAGGTGGTCCAAAGGAGAGAGAGAAATGAGTGATGTGAGTAAGGAGAAAACATACAATCAGTAATGGCTCACATACAAGAAGTGGTGTAAAAAGTCTACCTAAGACATGGGCTAGGAATAGATAAAAAGAAAAGTATGGCCTAAATACTGTGATGGTCCCCTGGTAAGGTAAAACACAACAAAACAACACAGAGAAAGATCCCTAGCCTCTGGGCTGGGTCCTTTACTGAAAATTTATATGACAAGAACTGAACAAGAGGCTCTTCACATGCAGAGCTTGTGTCTATACTCAAAAGGGGGTTCCCACACATCAATTAGATCATGGGATCCACTAAAATAGTAAAGTATGAAAAGGAGATGGCCACTGTTAACCTCAGCAGAAGAAAAAACCACACCCTCTTCTTAGCAGAGGTGCTTGTGGATAGAGAGCACTGTATGCTGTCAGACACAGTCTCTGTGCTCTTGGATTTGCTCACTTTTTCTAAGGGTTGTGGATAGGGCATAATGGAAAATGATAATGGAATAAAAAATAAAAGGTCCCAGAGAAACTTTAGGAAAAACAACTATATTGCCATAATTAGCACAAGTACTATACTTATGGATATAGAGGGAGTGCTGCAATATGTGAAAAGGAAATTTGTAGGTTTCCATGACAACTGATCAATATAACTCCACCTCCTCCACGTAAATTCCTCCCTTACCTGGCCCAGCTCTAAGATGAGCTTTATCCAAGGTGTACTTCTTCCTTCTTGGGGTCTACACCCCACCCCATATTGCCTCTCTCTGCCAGCAGTGGCCAGTCCTTTATCAGTACAGAAACCTCAAGGAGTCCTAGAGTGGATTTCCCTGCCCATCTTGGCAGCCATGCTCAACATAATCCCCACCACACATGCCCCACCTGCAAATATTGCTAGTTCTATCAGATTTCAAATTTTAACAATTCATAATCAATGCAATATGAGATGTCAGTCTCAGACACTGAAAAAAGGAGAGGCACAGAGATCTACTTTAAAATGTTATGTTGTATTTTGAAGTCTTTCCAGAAATGAGATATTAACTGTGTTTTACATCAAAATTTACTTACCAAATTCCTGCTAAAATGAAAGTAGCAGTTGTAAGAGGTATTAGTACTGGATATTTGACATCATAGTCTCCAATTCCACAATACCATTCCAGATACAATATGCAGTAAAATGCAATAGCTAAGCTTGTGATCAAAAGGCCAATACCAACCAGAAGCCATCTGAAGGAAAAAAGAGTGAACAAATGGTTACAAATTTCAAAAATTTCATCCATTAAACATGAAATCAAAACCACTGCCTACATATTATCAATTAAAGAAAAACAACAAATACTGGGGCTTCTGGAGAAAATAAAACAATCTGATGACTGTCCTTGCCCTTGAGAGCCTTGTAATCTTGTTGGGGAGCCAAGGCCTAAACGAAAGAAAGAACTAAATAGCAACATAAGATTAACCACTCTTAGATGGCGCTGGGAAGAGAGGGAGGGCAGTGTGCAGTGACCATGAAAAGGGGACTGAGTAGGATTGGACTAGATAACCAGAAGAACCAGGGAAGAGAAGGGTCATGAAAATGCAGGTGTTTGGGAGAAGGGAATAGTGAAAAGTGTCAAATGCTGCAGAATCCAAAAAACAACAAGGACCCTGGGTTAGAGTGAAGTAAACAGAACTAAGGAAACATTATACAAAAACACTAAAATAATATATGTTGAAAAGATCCAAAAAACAAAACAAAATTTTGTTTAATGTTAATTAATTCATTTTAATAACCACCCAGCTCCATAGAAGACCTGAAAAAATGTAAAAGTAAGGATTATGATCTTGTGATGTTAAATATAGTCAGACACAATGTACTGGTTAGTTTTTCTAAATTAATTTTAACTCTATTTTTAAAAATCTTTGTTAAAAGGGAGGAAACTGACGCTCAGAGAGATGAATCAACTTTCCCAGGGTGATGCCACTTTATCGTCTGACTCCAAGCCTGCTCCTCCCACTGCTCCCCTCTTCCTCTCAGATGCTCACTCTTTGCCCCTGTCCCTTACATTCATGGCCTAGTCACATATTTCAGGCCCAGCTCAGCCACGAAAAGCTCTGAAGCTTTTCTGGGCAGCACCTTGTCATACCATCCTTCTTTCTCCAAGCCCTAGAGCTCACAAAAGAGCTCTGAGAACATGAAATCAGTCAATGTCATATTATTCTTTCTTCTATATCCATGTCATATTTCACTAAGGAATCTGTAAGGTCCTTGAGGACAGGAACTGTCTCCCATATTTCTTTTATATTGCCCATAGATGCCAGTAAGTAATTGCTGAACTGAACTCAACTTATATTAAAAAAAAACCAACTCAGATTCTATTAGACTTTTTTCATCCTGCTAAATAAAAATAACTTGATTTTCAAATAATAAATCACAGAAATAAAAAAGATATATACATATGTAGATGGAGCATATAAAATGGATAGAGAGCCGAAATTGGAATCAGGAAGATTTGGGTTTTAGTCCGACCTCTGACACATACATACCAGCTCTATGACCCTGAGAAAAGTGACCCTTAACATCTCAGTGCTCTGGACAACTCTAAGATCATAAACTGCAAAGGTGCTGACCTGCAGTGGAACAAGGAAGGAGTTTCTTCACCCAAGCAATCCTTCTTACCTATGAAATCACATGTCTGGTGCCTGTCTTTATAGAGCTATTATGTTATAGTATGTATGTAATAGATACACTTTACTTTTTTTTTTCTTTTTGGGGGGCAATTGGGGTTAAGTAACTTGCCCAAGGTCACACGGCTAGGTTTTTGTTTGTGTGTGTTAAGTGTCTGAGGCTGGATCCGAACTCAGGTCCTTCTGACTCCAGGGCCGACACTCTACTCACTGCGCCACCTAGCCGCCCTTACACTTTACTTTTTAGAATACATTGTTATAGAAAAATTAGCTGCAATGTGAATTTGATAAAGTATACTTTTCTCTTATATTAATAATTAGAGATGATTCTACTGGTGAAATAGCATGAAAATTATGCACCGAAAACTTATGGTAAAAAAGAGACTAGCATGGCAGTTGTCTCCAAAGTAAGCTGCATAGCAGAGCTGAAAAGTAGTGGCTTTGAAATAATAGGTTTACTTAAAAATACCTAGACTGTATGGGATCTTAGAAAAGGACTTTATGCTGTCTCATTTATTGACAAAAGCAAAACATTAAAAATAAAGCAACAGATTCACTAAAATGTTTACTTACAAAACTGCATTTCCTTACCCACTTGTTTGTATGTTTTCTTTCACAGTTTTAAAAAATTCAACATAATATGTCACAACAATGGATGCCAAAATCCAAAAGGCAGAATGGATATTAAGTCTTGGAAGGGGTTTTTCTTTTTTCTCAACAGCAGTGGTTTCTTCTGAAATAAGAAGTAGTTTTGTCCAATTAGTCTATAAAATAATGCATCATCTATTTTAAACAAAATAAAGTAGAATCACTTCTAAAGAACCTAGATTGTCTCTGCAGTAGATTAAAGTAAATATTAGAAAAATAATATCACTGATCTCATCATCAGGCTCTTAACATGTAAAAAAAAAACATGAGAAAAGGAATATGATTCTCAAAATACTGGACTCATTATTTAGATGAAATATTTTTGAGGCTAATATCTGTTATACTTGGATATCTTCTGAAAAAATGAGATCTTACAGTATAGGGATTATTCTGTCATTTGGAAAATGATGCTGATTCTGTTTATCATCAATCTGAAGCCTGAATCCTTATTAAAGGTTAAGAAAAATAAAGGAAAATATGTTGGCAAAATAAGAACATAAACTCTGATCACCCCCAAAACCCTTCTAAAACTTTCTCTTACTTGCTTTTTGAAATGCATTTTTAAAAAAGTAATTTCTGAGTTAGTGGAAAGAATACCAGACTGGAATGAAGGACACTGTGGTTCTAGTCTTGGCCCTTACAGCAATTCTCACAAATCACAAATTCTGTAGTGCCTGTTTGCAGGGGGAGGGGTTGAACAGTTCTTATCCGATAAGGTTTAGCATTCTATGATTCTGAATACTGTTATTCAGTGTTAAAGGTGTCCCCTGACCTTGTCTTTCTGAGTGCCATATTTTCCAGAAACACTTAACTTTAAAAATCACTCAGATATATTACAGTCTCATGAAAATAGGGGAGAGCCCTTTTATCTAATAGCTTTGGATGAAACAGATTCATAATTACAATAGCTATTACATTGAAAAATTAGAATTTACCTACTCTTCCTACCAAAAAAAAAATTCCAGTTTGCTTGATTATTGGCTTATTTTTAAAATTTGAAATCTTATTTGATGCCTATGGCAAATAAGGCCTTAAAGGGCAAAGTATACATCAAACACTGGTTTCTAACTCACATCAGGACCTTAGGCAAGTCGTTTCACCTTTCTGGGGTTCAGTTTCATCTCTCAAGCAAAGGGTGGGTAAGGACAGAATGGATTTTAAAGTCCCTTCTAGCTCTAATATTCTATGATTCTTTAACTATGGGAGTATACATTAAAAAATGGATTTTCCCCACATTCTATTAGATGAAATTCTAAAAATAAAGCAATTACAGTTCTTCAATGAATGAGGAAATATTCATAGGGCTTACTGAATAAGTGACCAAACTAAAAATTTATAAATTTTTTTTGTATAGCCCTTTATTTCATTTGATTCTCACATTAACCCTCTGAGTTAAATGCTATTATTAACTAAGGAAACTCAGGCAAATAGAGCGTAAGTAACTTGCCTAGGATCACACAGCTAGCAAATGGGGTCTGAGGCCAAATTTAAACTTGGGTTTTCCTGACTCCGACAGCTAGTCGGCAAAATGGATAGAATGCTGGGTCTGGAGTAAGGAATAAACCTAAGTTCAAATCTATCCTCACACATTGTAGGAACCTGGGCAAGTCACTTAACCCTGTTTTCCTCGATTTCCTCTTCTGTAAAATGAGCTGGAGAAGGAAATGGAAACCCACTCTAGGATCTTTGCCAAGAAAATGTCAAATGGGATCATGGAGATTCAAATATGATTTAAAACTGACCAACAACAACTTCCTGACTGGAGGTCAAATGCTCTATACAATATATTACCAAGCTGCCAAAGGCTTATTTATGTAAGAGTCAACTGCTAAATTTTCAGTGGGAGCATTTACACCTTGGAAATCAGCGAATGCTCTAAATCTGGGCTTAATGTATTGTTTTGTTGATTGTTTAGACAATATGTAAGTAATGGAAAAAATGTTAATATTGCAAATTAAATTTAAAACTATGTCCTGTTGTTAAACATTTACCAGCATATCCCTGTTCAGCCTATAAAAATGTGAAGTTCCAAAAGCTATTCCTGATATCCCTGACATTCATAAGATTATGGTAGACCCCTCATGACTGAAACTGAGTCATTATATATTTCCCACAAACAATGCCTTTTGATAAAATTTGTGCACTCAACGCTACTGAATTCATACCTAACTGAGCCAACATTTGGCTCAACAGACTCAAAGAACATTAGAGTCGGGTGGGGCCTTTAGATATAACATAGCATAACCCATTTATTTTACATATGAGGAAACTTCTATTCAAAAGAGTGACTTGCCCCACACTGCAGGTGAGTAGGAGCAGAGCCAGGGCTAGAAGCCTGACCTAATTACTAGCTCTCCCTCTGATGCGGTCCACACTGCCTGCTGTCTACCAGCTTTACTGTCGGGGACAAACTAATCCTCTCAATGAGCGTTATTTTCAGGCAGCTCCTGGGCAGGGTTCACAGCTGAGCGCAGAAGGGCCTGGTACAAGACATCCTTGTGAAAACACAAAACCTGCCGTTCCAAATAAGAGTCTGCAAATAACTTTGCTCCCAGCAGCTCCCGGAGGGGAGGGGCGCTATTTCTAAGCTCCCCATTTTACACATAAGGAAACTGAGAATCAAATCCAGGCTCTCAGTCCGGGGGGGGGGGTTTCATGGAATCACAAAACCCTATCACTGGCAGAGGCCTCCCAGACCCGAGAGTCCCTTCACTGGCTGGCTTGTTCAAGGCGCAGCTAGCTCCCTTCGTTCTATAGGAAGCCTCTCCCAACATCCTCACTGGGCACCTCCCACTGATTACCCCCACCTCCCTCCCTTCCGCAGCTTCCCGGAACACAGCGGTCTGCAGGCCCCCTCCCCCACCGGAGGGTCAGGAACTGGCTTAGGCCCTCCTCTGCCTCCCTGGGGCTCAGCACATTGCTGCACCCAGTAGGTGCTTAATACCTGTTTACTCGCCAAGGGTCTTTAGCGCCCAGGCGGCTTAATGTCAACATCTTAATCTTAAAGACTCCGGAGCCTGCTGGGGCTATTACAAATGTGCACTTTTCTGTGTCACTCTAAGTTTGGCAAAGGTCTTCATTCTGACTTCATCTCATTTAATCCTCACCAACCCTTCGAGGTCGGTGGTATAAAGAGCAAAAGGGGTTGAGACTTCATGATCCACAAGCTCATGGTTACTCCTCCGCCTACCCCCGCCCCCCCAATCCCACAGCTTTTTCCAAATTAACAAGGCCTAGAAATGCACTTTTCCTATCACCAGAAAACAAAATCTTGAGAGCCTGGGGAGAGAGAGAGAGAGCCCGCATTTTCCCGGCATCCTCTGGGATGGCCCCTCGATGGGCCTCGTTTCCCCGCCAGTCAGCCTGGAAGTCTCGTGGGTCTATACTACAGGGCAGATGCAGGCTTTGCCACTCTGAAGGGATCTCCTAACAAAGCTCCAAGCGGCTGAGCGCTCCCGGGGAAGGCTGGGGGGTGGGGGGGTGGGAGAGTATTGGAAGGGAAAAGGCGCGCACCCGCGGGGATGGGCGAGGGAAAGAGGAGACGCGCGCGCACCCGCGGGAAAAGGGAAAGGGCGGGGGAAGAGCAAGAGAGGGGCTCGTGCCCTGAAGGGGCGGAGCCTGTGTCAGAATCCAGGAACCGGTGGTCACTTCCTCCCCGCCTTCCTCCCAGCCGGGTACAGCTCGGATAAGTGGACGCTAGCGGACGCCTTACCGGTCTCTGCTCCGTGTCCTCGAAGCGCCGAGGCCCCCAGCAAGGTCTCGGCCTCCTCCTGGAAGCGCCGCCTCAACTGGTGGAGTTCACCGGCTTCCATTGCCGTCGCCATCTTGGCCCCTCTACGGAAGTGACGTTGTCGACAGAGGTCGCGGGTTCCGCCCACTTTCTATTCCAAATTCCCGTGAAGCAGGAAAAGTAGGCTGCAAGTCTGTGGGCGTGTCATAAGCAGCCCTCGGCTCTGTTGTTGCCAAAACACTTCAGTTTAGGAAGATTTGAGTTCAAATTCTGCTTCTAACGTAAACTGGCCGCTGGGCGATGGACAATCAGACGACATTGATATTTGAAGGAGTAAATTGTTTAGTCAATTACACTAAGATGAATGTATTAATGATTTTTAAGATTTTATTTAATTCCCTCTGTTCCCCAGTATTGGCAGTAATTTGATCTTTTTTGATCTTTTATTTGTTCCCGCTGCAAATTCACTTCCCAGCACTAGCAAATAGATTCAAGTAATGTGTGTGACATTATACCGTTATGTAAAACCTATTTAAAAGGATACTGAGTGACCTAGGGCAAGTCACTTAACCCCAATTGGCCTACCTTCCCCCTCCAAAATGGAAGAAAAAAAAAGGATACTGGATCCATTCACAATGTAAACAAGGGTTGGAAGCTCCTGCCTCCTGGTGCCATCTTAACTGGCATCATCTTCACACTTTAAATACCTGCCCCTGTTGAATCCTCAATCTGACACCTTTTTGCCATCTCTACTCATGCAGTCTCACATCTGAAAGAAAGAAGATCCATTGGATAACATTCTCTTTTTTGCTCTAAAGCTCAGCACCCCATCCCTACAACAATTAACTAAGAGATGATTTTGAAGATCCGATTAGGAAGTAGTAGAAAAAACAGACAAGAAAATATAACCTTCACTCATGTTAAAAATAAAAACAACTGTAAAAAAGCATAGGTATAAGTAAATCCTATCTATATATGTTATGTAGTATCAATATAAAATTATGAACTAGCGTTATTTGTCACAGAGAAATATTAGAAACATTTCCAGTAATATCAGGGACAAAATAAGGATGTCTATTGTTGGCAGTAAGACCAAAAAAAAGAGGAAATGAAAGTAGGCAAAAGATTCTTTTTATATGCAGACCATTTGCTGGCTTACTTAGAACATTCTTCTCTGGTATGGGTTGCCACTAGATTACCATTAATGTCCCTTACAACACTAAATTTTTGTGACGCTGAAAGTCTTAAAAGATTGGTTGAGAAAAATGAATGAAAACAATATCTTCATTAAAGTAGCAACCTCTAAAACAAACAAAAATCATCCGTCTTTTTACATATTGCTAACAAAACCCAGAAGGAGGTAGAAAACTACATTCCGTTCAAAATAACCACAAAATAAATAAAAACATCTTGAGATTTCAACTAACAAGACACATTCAGGACTTATAGGAATACAACTATAAAGTACTACAGAAATAAGAGAAGACAAAATCTTAAAGATGTTCATTGTGTACAGGCAACTAGGTGGTACAGTGAGTAAGAGCACCCAGTTCCAGCCTCAGTTACTTAGTACCCACACATAAATAACTAGCAGTGTAACCTTGAGCAAGTTACTTAACCCCAATTGCTTTTAAAAATAGATAGATAGATAGATAGATAAAAGATTTTCATTGTGTAGGTTTGGGCTATGCTACTACTGTAAGAGTGCCATACCATATCAAACCTTCAAGGGGTTACTTTGTAGAACTAAACAAAATAAATCCAAAATTAATTTGGATGAACTTTTAAAAGATGCAGAGTATCCAAAGAAATAATGAAAAAGAGAAAGTAGAAATATAGAGGGGCTAGGATTTCCAGCTCTCAACTTGTATTATAAAAAAAGTAAGCAAGATCCAGAAGCAGTTAAATATGGTAGCCTGCTTTTAAATGAATCTAAAAACACAAACTAGTGATAATGAGTCCTTATTTCACTAGAACTTTTAGGAAAACTGAAAAGCAGTTTAAAAGAAATTATGTGTGGGTTGTTATACCATATACCACAGTAAATTCCAAATGCATAGGTAACTAAAATACAAAAGATTATATTAAAAAATTTGGAGAAAATAAAAGTGGATATTTTTATACATATGACTAATACTTTTACATTTTTATTTTTTCTATTAAAAAGCATTTTTCTCTCCTCCCGTCCAACTAAAAAAAAAGAAAAAGAAAAAAGCAGCCCTCCTAACAGATATACATGATCACACAAAACAAATTCCCAAATTGGTCATGTCCAAAAATGTATTATCTTGCATTTTGAGTACATCACCTCTGTCTCTCTGGAGGTGGATATAATGCTTCATCTTTGTGACTCTGGAATAATGTTTTTTTGAATTTGTTTTTTTTCTTTTTTTTGCATTGTTCAGTGTTCTCAAGTCTTTCTAGTTTGCTTTTCCTCATAAGGAGAAGTCTTAAAGAAGGGATAGAGGTGATCATGAAAGATAAAACAGACAATTTTGATTTCATAAAATGTTAAAACTTTTGCAAAAACAAAATCAATGCAAAGAAAATAAAATTAGGAGGAAATCTTCACATCCATTATCTCTGATAAAAGATCTGATATCCAAGAGAGAGAGAGAGATGATACATATATAAGAACAAGAGCCATTCCAAAATAATTAGTCAAGTAAATTGTTTTTGAATGAAGAAATCCAAATTATCACACATGTTTTAAATTTATACTCCAAATCACTAATAATAAGTGAAACAAAAATTTTGCAATCAACCAACATGCTAAACAGGAATTTATATTTATATTTGATCCTAAAGGGAGCAGCTGAAGTTAACTGAGCAGAAAAGAGAGATAGTAAGATCTGTACTTTAGAAATGTCATTTTGCCATCTTTGTGGAATGGACAGACACTAAAAATATGGAGAAAAATTAAAGGGTATTTCAGTAGTTGAGATGAAAAGTGACAGGAGCGGGGCAGCTAGATGGCATAGTGAGTAGAGCACCGGCCCTGGAGTCAGAAGTACCTGAGTTCGGATCTGGCCTCAGAGACTTAACACACACAAACAAAAAACCTAGCCGTGTGACCTTGGGCAAGTTACTTAACCCCAATTGCCCTCCAAAAAGCAAAAAAAAAAAAAAATGATAAGACCCTGAAGCAGGGTGACAGCTGTGTAAGTGGAGAGAGAGGGACAACTCAGGTTTCACTATCAGATTAGCAAAGATGATGAAAGATAAAAATGGTAAATGCTATAGGGGTTGTGAAAACAAAACACATATACTAATGAATTACTGGTAGACTTGTTCATTGGTCCAACCATTCTGGAAAACAATTCAGGATTGTGGGAGAAAACTAAACTTTTAAAAAGCTAAATATAGATTGATTTTGTCAATGGTCCAAAATGTCAATATATCCAAAGAGGTTATAGACAGAAGTAAAGGTCCCCTATATGTAGAAATATGGCAGCACTGTGTGTTAGCAAACAGCTGGGAAAAAAGAAACTGGATGAGTATCATTGGGAGAATAAAAATGACTGAACAAATTACTCAATTCTCCCTGTGCTTTAAACCCTTACTAGACTCTACCATCTTTTCAAGCCTCTTCCTCCTATATCTCTATATCTCCTCCCTTTTTCAGTCAAATGCCTTAAAAAAGCTGTCTACTCTTGGTGCTTATACTTCTCAACCCTTTGCAATCTATTTTCAAATCTCATCACTTAACTCTGTTCTCTCTGACACAGACTTTTGGGGGGTTGTTTTATATAAATTATTATACTATAGTAAATACTTGTTTCTAAAAGTAAATTAAATATGGCTGGCTAATTGATATCAATTGATAATCAAGGAAAGAAGCACACCACTGAGAACTTGTAAGCTATAGCATTAGAAAGTTACTCCCAACCCCTCAGAGTTACCTCTAGAACATTGAGGGGAGATTTGGTAGCCACTCTCTGGGAATACAGTTTACCAATGCTAATAGGAGTTTGCCATGGTAGCCACAAGAACTATGTGTAAAATGAGGGAGTTGATTTCTAGTGTCTACACTACTACATGATTTCTAGTGTCTCTTCCAACTCTTAATCCTTCAACATAATATAGCACCTCATAAGTATACTGTGCTTTAAAATAGCCAAAGCACTTTCCTCATCATTACCTTGTGAAGAAGATAGTACAATTGTTATCCTCATTCTACAGAAGAGGAAAAAAGTCACAGGTAGATGAGACAACTTCTGTCATTTCATACAAGCATCATACAAGGATCATACAAGCAGTGACAGTGAACCTGGACTGAACTTTTGGTACTATTTTGGTACCATTTCAGCTTTCTGCTTTATTTACTTTAATGAAAAATTTATCAGTTACATTTTTGGCATTTCCATGATAAATATGAGGTTAATCATTCAAAAAAAATTTTAAAGTAGGAACTCCAACTCAAAGTAAGGCATTTATTAGTTATTTTCCCTAACCTTTCCACCAATATACTTTCGAACAAAGGACTTAACAGTTGGGCAGATCATGTCACTTTTCCCAACAATACCTCTCTTTTCAGTTTTCTTAGTTTCCCAAAGATGCCCTGTTCACCTTTCCAAAACTACTTTACCTCTCCTCTCATCCCACCCTTTATGCAATTCAATTACAAGCAAGAGTCTATGACTTATATGGAGTACATTCCTGCTATCAAATGCACTATTATATGTATTGTCTCCTTCCTAAAGGGTCAATTCAGGGTTGGCCCGTAACTCAATATGCCCCTGAGAATTCAACCTTGACTTCAAGAGTTTGTGTATGTGCAATGTGCAGATCAGATGAGATTTTACCCTTTAATGGTTTTAGGGGATTTGCATTTTGTCCCAAAGAGCTTTTAGCTTCTTTTCCCAATGTTTTCAATGTAGCTCACATTGATGACACTTAAGGAAGGCTGGAGACAAATACTATTAAATTGCCTCTCCTCCATTTCTGTATATCTAAGGTCTTTTGGCAAACTACCAAGCAGGAGAATCGTGAGCGCAACCTGAAATTCTACTAATGTGTAGCCATAGAGCACCAATAATATCCTTTGTGAATTTCTGTGCTTTGAAAAAAAAATACTATAAAATTTGGCATGTCCATTTAGCATAATATCCTACATTGCTTTGCATTCTTTTCTAAATAATACTATGTGTTATCACTGTGTTAGTCTTCTATCCCCAACAAGATTTCTGAACTAGTTTTATCTTATACATCCCTTATTTATTATTTATTGCCCTGATAGTACCTTCCAGAGTTCTGGTACAAAGAGGAAATATGCCTCTCTTATGCACTTACCATCTTCTGTTTATCATTATTTGAGAGGCAATGGGTTATAATGAAAAAATCACTTGTTCATAAATTTATATAGATTTAGGGCTATAAGGAATCTTACAGATCATCTAACCCAACTCCCTTTTTTAACAAGGGAGGAAAGTGAAGCCCAACTACATTACTCACCCAAGGTCATACTAGTTAATTAAGTAGCCACACTCAAATTTGAACCCAGGAACTATGATTATAAATCCAGCACACCCAGCAATGCCACTATTAGGCCTGTAACCCCAAAACATCAAAAATTAAAAAACAAAAATATTTATAGGGGCACTTTTATGGTGGCAAAGAACTGGAAATTAAGGAGATGCCCATCAATTATGGAATGGCTCAACAAGTCGTGGTATATAACTGTGATGGAATACTATTGTGCTATAAGAAATGATGAGCAGGTAGAAAAACCTGGGAAGACATATATGAACTAATGCAAAGTGGATCGAGCAGAACTGGGAGATTATTGTACATAGTAACAATAATATAACGATCAACTATAAGTGACTTAACTTTTCTATCAATACAATGATCCAAGACAGTTCCAAAGGACTTAAGATGAAAAATGCTATTCACCTCCAGAGAAAGAGCTGATGGAGTCTGAATATAAAACAAAGCATACTTTTTAAAGGATTTCTTTATTTTTCTTGTTTTGTTTGGATTTTTTGGTTTGTTTTCTTTCACAACATGACTAATATGGAAATATGCTTTGCATGACTGTACATCTATAACCTATATCAATCAAATTGCCTTCCTAAGGAAGAATGAGGGAAGGAAAGGACGGAAAATTTGGAACTCAAAATTAAAAAAAAAAAAAACCACAAATGTTAAAAATTGTTTTTACATATATAATTGGGAAATTTTTTTTAAATTTTTTTAAAAAAGGTTGGAGGTCAGTAGGGATGTTGGTGCAGAGTTGAGAATCATCAGCTTACACATGGTAATGACTGATAATGAGGAACATTACTGGAAAGGGCTCATGTGCAACACTACTAGAAAAAGCAACCCCTCAGGTTTATTCTTAAAACCCTGAAGGAAGTAGCAGTTAGCTATTCTAGGGACACAATCTGCCAATGGAGCCTTGTGGGGCCACTACATTAATTTTTTTTTTACATGAGAGATCCAACTTTTCTAAAGCCACCAATAAGAGTATAGTATATCTACGTAATAGAATATCATGATATAACTATATTTTTTCTATTTTTCCCTTTCACAATCCTAAAGTATCCAATTGAGCTTACCCTACATGGTGAATAGGAATTTCTTCCTTATCCCACTGATGATATGACTCACCATATATTGCAAACAACTCTGTGGTCACAGGATACCAAGGTACTGCTTTTTGATAGCCATTCCCATGCCTATTTACTTCCTTATACAAACCTTGAAGGTTTGTGGCTGTATTTCTACATAACAAAGGTTGTCAGAAATCTAACCTTCATATAATCCCTTTCAATACAAGAGATAATTGATAATACCCATTATGTTCTAGGCATTCAGGGAACTAAAGATGAGCAGTGACCCAGTCCCTACATGAAGTTTACATCCAAGCAGGACCAATATGACACATACGCAAATTAAATAGGATACAAATATAATTTCCTTATTGAATTAAGCTAACTGGACTATTGTTTTACTTTATTATCGTTAGCACCCTAATACAAATATAAAACCAAAGCCTAGAAGGAGTGGTATTGGAAACTTCAGTTGAATTCTTGGGGGATTTCTTCCTCACTAAATCTGCAATATCCACAATGGAGAAACTCAATACATTGAATAACATGAGGTCTTTCCAGAAGTTGATGGTTATTGGAGCAGGCTTGGGTCAATGGGACAGTACTGCAGGAAAGCTCCCCATTCAGCAGTTCATATAATACCTGCTCTGTGGGTAAAGAACGGACCTTTACATCAGTGTCAGACTTTCAACTTTAATGAACATATGTATTTTCTAGATAATTACAATTAAAATGACAAAAAGGACCTTTTAATAGCTTTGTTATCAAGGAATAAATTAAGGTTTCCCTGGATTTCTTAGTTAACCAAGTGAAAAAGAAGTTGAACTACTGTTTTCACTCTAAGGGAAACAAAGAAACCTCTATTTCCCTGGGGCACAAATGTTTTTCTTAAAACCCCTCTATCCACTAGTTTCAAAACAAAGCAAAATAAAATAGCCTTGAATGAAGTCTGACAAAATGACTGTAATCACAAGGTCAGTCATCCAAAGCAATCATCCCTCCTAGTGAGTGGGAAGAGAGATGCTGGTTTTCTTAAGACATTCAAAGGATGGGAATGGGATATTTGATATAAGGCTGATTCTTAAGAAACACAGAATCCATCAAATCTTTGCAATAAGTTACGTAATCAAGAAATACAATGCCCATTATAATTTATTTGAACATAGGCTTATCTACCTTAAAATTCTTACTGACAAATGGCCAATATTTCCCATGAATTTTAGAAAATGATAGCGATCTCTCAGCAAGTTCACAAAGTTATGATGCTTGTTGGATCAATCCTATATTTGTAGAGGGTGGGAGTTCCCATCTCACCTAGGCTAGTTGAAATAATTACAACATGTAATAGTCAAAAACCAGAAGTAATGAGGTATTAATATGCTAAGAAAGTCCCTGCCCTGTTTCCCCTTTACAAAGTTAGAAAAAAGATTTTCTGATTCAATCAGACGGGGAGCTAGATATTAGGGGACAAAAGATTGGCCATTTCTCTGGTGGTCTTAAAAAAGCTAAACCTGCCAGTTTAGGCAGTAAAGACATTTGACGAAGGAGCCAATACTTTGTAGAATATGACCCTAGAACCTTGACAAGAGGCACCAACAAAGGGAGAGGAGTTTCTCTACTCCCCCATGCCATTTACAGTGAACCTATTCGCCCCGGAAGAGATATTCCATCCTGCAGGAAGCATGCAGACTTGCTGACCAAAGGAGTCAAGGTTCAAGGCAAGAGGAAGCTTCAAGCAACAGGAAAGAACCAGTTATAGATTCAAGGTAGAATTCACCTAAGAGTTTCATTAAAGTAGATGGGCTGTCATGACCCCAGCAGTACCTGAAGCCTGAATTGCTTTGGCTAGATTAGATAATCTCAATGGTCCCTTAGGATTTCAAGCTAATAGGGACTTGGAAATCATCTTCACCATACTCTTCTTTATTGGCAAATAAACTGAGACCACCAGAGGTTGCCACTTGCCAAGTCATTCAGGTAACAGATTAACAGATAGAGAATTCAAACCCAGGTTTTCTAATTTCAGGTCCAAGGCTCTTGCCACAGCACCTGTTCAATTCTCTCTAAACATTTTGTATAACAAGATCTACTAGATTTCAGTTCAAATAAGTTATAAGTCATTTAATAAATAGCAGAATTAATAGTTTGAGATATGTATCATTATCCTTAGAAGTCACCCCAAAGTTGAGCTTCTTTGTATATAGCTTTTCCCCTCAAATAACACCCCTGACTGACATAAGCTTGGATTATCCTGTGTAGGGAAACTTTGTTTCAGAATTATAGACTTGGGAAAGAGAGAAAAGTGGAGGAGAGATTGGGTGGGAGGCTAGACAGTGACTTTTAATGGAAGACAGGAATCCCTAGAGCCATAGGCATATGGAAAAAACCAACATTCCAACATGTCCTTTGATTTCCAGAGCCTGAACCCTAGAGACTGCTAAGCAAGGGTATGTACACATATTCCTATTTTATGCACTCAAATTTCTTTTAATCTCCTGGAGTATTCATTCATTCATTTATTTTTATTGATCACATTGATATTTAATATTGCTTATAATGAATCATTTAAAATAAGTCCAGTGTAACAGCAAATAAAAATTGGAGCCAACAGTATCATTAAAGAAATCATTTCCTATTGTCCACAACTTTAAATTAGGTCTTATTTTGTAGTTTAAGAGAGAATGGAGTATTTACTTTTATTTTTTAACAAGTATTTATTGTGTCCCCAGCACTGTGGTAACCTTTCCAAATATTATCTCATTTGATCCTCACAAAAACCCTGTGAGGTAGTTGCTGTTATTCATCCCCATTTTACAGTTGAGAAAACTGAGACAAAAAGACTTTGCCCAGGGTCACATAACTAGTGCCTGAGACCAGATTTGAACTCACATCTTCCTGAATCCAAGCCCAGGGCTCTCTCCCCTTTACTTCATGGCTGCCTCTATGAATACAGAATTCTCTTTTGGTATAGTAGTCAGAAAGACCTGGCTTTGAGTCAAATAAATCAAGAAGCATTTATTACGTATGCACTATGTTCCAAAGAAAGGCAAAAAACACTCCTACTCTCAAGGAGCTCACAGTCTACTGGGGAGGACAATATACAAGCAACTCTGCACAAATAAGATATGGACAAGATAAATTAGAGTTAAGCTTAATTAGCATTAAGGGAGATAGGGAAAGGCTTTTTGCAGATGGTGGAATTTTAGCTGGAAAGTGAAGGAAACCAGGGAAGTCAGAAGGCAGAGATGAGGAAGAAGAGCTTCCCAGGCACAAATGACAGTTAGTGAAAATTGCCTGAACTTGGTAACAGAACAAGTCTCCTGGTTCTCAATCTGTTGCTGCTGTTTGTCCTTCATTCTTGAAGAGGACCATGATATCAGGGAAGTGATGCCATGACTTGCAAGTGAATTGGATTTAAGCTAGGCAGCACTGTGCAAAGTCACCAACCTCACTTCCTCCTCTGGAGCCATCTGGGTCCAGTGACAAGATATAGATCAAGATGACTGGAGATGGCCCAGGGTGCAGTGGGAGATCCTGGACTTTTTAAGCTAAGGTCTCTGTCTAATTCAGGCAACACCCATTCAATGATTACAGCTAATGTTTATTCCTCTATGCCATAACATAATTTTGTAAACAATATATATTCATCTATTCCTTCACCAAACATTTATTAAGCATCTAGATGCTATAAGTAATTTTGCCTTTCTGAAGTCTTCTCTGCAAAATGAAAGAATTAGGTTCAATAACCTCCTTAGTTTCTTTAAGCTCAAAATCTATTATACTGTTGTCCCTTCCAGCTCTAAAATGCTGTGAAAATAGAACTTGAAAAATTAAGTCTAAAATTTCAGAACAATGTAATCTCCTTGAGGGTAAGGACTATTTGATTTTTTGTATTTATGTCTCTAGACCAGGGGTAGGGACCTCTAGGTCCGAAAGTGCAGTTCTTTGTCTGAATCCAAACCTCAGAACAAATCTGGATTTGTTCTGGAGGTTCCCCACCCATGGTCTAGACACTCCAATGTGGTAAGTAAGGTACAGCCTCTGATCTGCATCAGTGGAGTGTCTCTTTACCTGAAGTTCATTAAAAGTCACAAGTCTTGGAGGGTCAAAAGGACTGATTCCTTGATTTGGAAAGGGCCAGAAGAGGTCATCTAGTCTAACCCCTACCTGAAGGATTTGTTATTTTCTCAAGGATCTCCCTCCACTCACAGATTTGTAGATGTTAGTTGAGGGGAAGAATACAGAGCTTAGGTGATTTGCTGCACTGCCATGAAAGCAGGAAGCACCCTCTTCAAAATCCCCAACAAGGGTGTCCTATAGCCTCTGCTTAAGCAGCCCTGGAGCCTAATCATGCACCACTTGGGGAAGCTGTACATTCCATCTTTGGATAGATCTCCTTGTTAAGAAGTTCCTTCCTACAAAGAAAGAATTTATTTGCTGCATAGATCCAAAAGCTGCCTCCTGAATTCCTCTCACTGATTCTAGTACTGCCTCCCACACAGTGACATTTATTTATTATTCCCAAAACATGTGTTGTAACTGATTCTGTGTGACCCAGAGATATATATTTTAGTAACAGTAAACCTAGGTGTAAAATTGCAAGTGCCTAGGGCTTTCTGAGAAACTGTGGGGCCATTGTTATACTTATTGGAAAGGGAATAGAAGTCTATTCATGGAGGTCAGAACCCAGCCAGGCCTCACAAAATGAGTTTGGTTAAATACACATCCCACAATTTGGATCAGCATTTCCCAAACTGTGTTCTATAGAATCCTCATGATGTGAATAAGGGTTTTGTTGCAGGGGGGGGGGGGGGAAGTTAAGCATCATTAATGACTTTGTTGGACAACTCTGGGATTAGTAACATTATGCGAGGCATAAAACAGTGTTTGCCGCCATCAGGAAGGAGGCAAGTGGAAAAGGGATTCCCTATAGGTGGTAAAGTTTGCTCCTGTTTGTGGATAACATGTTCATTGCATCAAGGTCTGGACCATTGTAGAATCTCCTAAATGCATGTGGATTATCCATGTAGGCAAAACAATATGGATGAAGAATATCCATTGTTCAAACTGGTGTTATGAAATTCAAATGGAAACAGGGCCACTAAACCCTAGCATTACTTGAGGAAGCATGTTGACATAGAAAACCACACATTAAAATTATGTATTATTTGTTTTGTTAAATATTTCCTAGTTATAAATGAAGCCAGTGGGCTATGTTTGACACCTGTGGTCTAGACTATGATATATAATTGATTGGATAACCTTCCAGTGATGCAGATTGTTTGTTATTCCTAATTATCCCATGCTATGAGGCCTGAAGTCAGGAAGACTCATCTTCCTGAATTCAAATCTGACCTCAGACACTTAACTAGCTGTGTGATCCTGGGCAAGTCATTTGCCTCAGTTCCTTATTTGTAAAATAAGCTGGAGAATATGACAAACCACTCCAGTATCTTTGCTGAGAAAGTCCTGAATGGGATCACAAAGTCAGATGTTCCATACTCCTGGATTTCATGTCTCAGGATGAGTTCCATCAATAATTTTTCAAGCCCCCATATGATTCATGGTCACCAAGCATCCTTCCTCAATAGTTAAAATACTAATGGAATTTGTGTATTAGCTCTTCTCATCCCAGAGCCTATTTAGCAAGTGCATAACAAGGAGATACTACAGTCAGAAACCTTCACTCCAGTGAAATTTGGAATTCAATATAAAGTGACACTTCCTCCTAGTAGTAAAAGGAAATATAATACACCCTCTATCCTTGGATGACTGGGCAGAAAAGAAATGAGGACATGTTCTGGTTATTTCTTGAAAGCATAATTAGGAGAAGATGCTGAACATACCCACTCTTCTTGTCCTTTACTCAGATTTAATGTTATCACTAAATTCCCTCATAAAGGAAAGGGCTGCTACTTGAAAAGCATTTCATGGTAACAAATGGTTTCCAGGGAAAACGATCGGCATAATCTACTGATTATGTAGAGGTCTGAATCCACTGTACAGCTGGGAGTGGGATTATAACAGCAGATGGGAGGATCAGTTTTCAATTTAAGAATGAAGAAAAGAACTATTGGACATTGTTAATTGCTCTTGTTCCTAGAAATGCATGTGAATGAATGTGTTGATTCCCTAAAGCTCTTAAAGAATTCTTTAACTATTTGAAAAACTGTCACTAAAATCTAACTGCAGTCCATGCTAAATAAACCAAAGGTTGTGTGGCTTTTTTTTTTAAAGTTCATCAAAACCAGTTCCATAAAATTAACATTTCAAACCCAATTGTTTTAAGTGGCTCAGAATTTAAATTTCAAAGGAAAAAAATGAGAAGTTGGTAAGAACAAATGTGAAAGTTTTTCAAGGACAAATGATTGAGGAATATAAAGAAATATGGAAAAATCAGTTTTGGGTTAACGAAAATAGAACTAGGAATCGGGAATAGACTTTAATATTTTTTAAAGTGTCTGTGTAATCTTAGGCTAATGTATTCTAACCATAGGAATCAAGGAGATTTTGAAGTATTATTGATCAGTATATTATATATTATATTTCAGTACTATTAAAATCCCTGATGTTATCACTGCAGGTATTCCTTCCACTGACACAGAATGTGAGTCCACAATAACTTGGCAAAATTTTTAAATTGCTATAATTCCCCTAATTCTTTTTAAAAAATGAAGCTCTTATTCTAGTAATTGCTCTCTTCAGCTTATCAGTGGACTTTTAAAAAACTACTTGTTTTCTGCATAGCTAGTATGTTCCATTGCTCTTTTTAAAAATTAAATACCAAATAGTTTGCTTTATAATATTAAAGCCTGAAAAATGCTTTGCCCCTTTCCCCACCTTGCTTATACTTTTTCTATTTTTCTTCAAGGTTTTAGATTTTAGACTTCTGTGAGAATTGTTAAATGGAAAATTAATAATAAAACCAAAGAGAATAAAATTCTGTACTCTGGGATGAAAGGAGGGAAAGATTTCCATGCTATTTTTAGTACTATTCTATAACAACTTACAGCCACCAATTGCTCATCTCAGTTTTCTTCCCTAACAACCATGCTTGGGGTAGGGAGGGTAGGTGTAGGGTTTAAAATATTTGTTTCACAAAAAGCAGACACAGGCACAAGTCTAATTTTTTTGAAACAGTCATTTTGCTAACCCTAATAAGCGTTAAGAAGCCTTGTTTTATAAAGTTAACAGAACCAGCCTAAACAAGGTTTTTTCACAAGCATTGGCTTTTCTTGAAATTTTTGACCTGTGATTTTTGTAGATGAATGCCCAAGAGCATCTGCTCTGATTTGCCAGGGCACTCAGAGGTTAAGAAGTTTGCCCAGGGTCACACAACCTGTATGTGTTAGAGGAGTGATATGAATGGAATCCCAAATCTCCCTAAGTAGGGGGTGGGGTGGGGGAGGAGTTTCAGGCCCTAACTCCAGGTTCTGTCAGGTATTAATTATCTTTTCAGATCCACCCAACCATCATATCCCATCCCCAAGGTATCTGGGTAAAAGAGTTCCATCACTCACTATTTCTAGTGTAGCCTTAGAGACGACCCAAATACTCAATAATCTCCAGCTGCTCCACAGTCCTCCCAAGCCTGAGAAATGCCCTAATCCTGCCCAGAATAGAGAATTCTCTCTGCTAGGCATTAGCTTTGGGGCATCTTCCCCTTTATGAAGTAGTTCCAGTTCAGTATGTTATCCGTATCTTCCCCATACTTTAACAAAGTTCTCTTCTAAGTTCTGTTTAATTTTAAGTAATGGCCAAAAACACCTATTATTAATCTGTCTATGACAACTCTTCCAATCCAGGTTAAAAATAAGTCAAACATATACAACTTCAGGAAAGGAGTACTTGAATATACGAAAAATCTGAAGAGGGAAAAAAGCCCAAGGCAAAAACTCCAGTTATCAGAAAGGTAGTTACTTTTTTTAAAAATAGTTGGATCTCAACGTATGTACGAAATATAATTTAACCTTCACAACTCATGCATATCAAAGTACACCAATATAGATTACCATGGCAATAAATTATAGAATCTTATAAATTTTAGTGCTTCATTTTGGCTGTTCCTTTTAGTTTCTGGTTATTTCAGCTGGTTTTTGAAGCATACAAAAATTCTGAGGGACTCAATGGGAAGTAAAAAAGCTCATCTCTTGAACTTTTAAAACTTTGCTAACAGTACTCTTTCCCCTTCTGTCCAACTCAATCTAGTACCTGGTACCCCATCTCACTCTGAAATAAAAATGGGTATTTTTGACACCCGCTGAGTGTGATGGCCATCTATGCCCATAACCTCCAACAACAGAAAGCTACTATCCTCTCCCTTCTCTACATCGAGAGTGAATAAAATCTTGGCATGTCAGATCTGAGAAACGATGTAAAGGCCATGGAATCAATCTCAAACAGGCCATTAACCTTTACATCTAACCCTGCCCCATCATCTCTTAAATCTGTGCCCTTCATAATAAGGTGAAATGAAGATTGCATAGATGAGTGAACACAAATCCACCAACATTGATGGAAATAATTACCCAAAGTATCCTACTGATGGTAGGTAGGCATCTCTTTAAATATACAAAAGATAAAATATTGTTGTCATTCCTAGACAAAATTCTGCATACATACATGGGGAATATAAAACAAATACCTCCCCCCCCCCAATTCACATAGAATTCCTGCTAGATTAAAAATGCTTAGAAAGTATTAAAATATATGTCAATTAAATTTAACTAAAATCCCCAACTCACCATATATAAGGAATGACATGTCAATGTTACTGTGTTTAACTGCTGCCAAGATACCAATATAGTCTAATAAATAAATTCATATATTCTTAGCTCCAGTAATTTTCTGTATCATAAATTTAGAATAGTAGGCAGCAATTATCTTTATTTTCAGTTAAAAGCTCTAACAAAAATATACATTTTCCTTAACATTTAAAAAACAACAACACAAAATCTGAGTGGCTGTCAAATTCTCCAACTGTTTTACAAATAGTGATGGATGGTGGAGGCAGAAGTCAGGAACAGTGTGAATTCTTTAACCAAGTAGGAAAATGTTCACTTCAAAAGCTTGACTTTCTCCTTTAAGAGCTTAAAGCTGGGGTTCTTGCTGATCTTCTTGTTAAAGATGACTAGCAGCTCCTCTTCAGATCTGTGGTGCTCGTTAGTCACTGCATAGTATTGTGCTAAAACCTTCACGTAAAGAAAACAGATGTCAAACTGTAATGAAAGTTTATCTTTCAGTAATAAAAAGATGTGTTTTGACTAGGGATCTAGGACAACAAAATATTAAAAGAAAATAACTCTCCACCGTGGGAAAGACAGGGGAAGAAGGATTAATAAGAATAATGATAATGATAAGCATATAGTATTTACTATGTGCCAGGTACTGTGCTAAGTGCTTTAGAAAGATCTCATCTGAGTCTCACTACAACGCTGGGAGGCAGATATTTGGTTGTCCCCACTTTTCAGATGAGTAAACCAAGGCAAACAGAAGTTAAGTGACTTGTGCAGGGTCACAAAGCTAGGAAATGTGCGGTCAGATTTGAACTCAGGTTTTCCTGAGTGGTCTATCCACTGTGCCACCTGTACCTGGAGTCAGAGGATCTGGGCTTGAGTCCTATTCCTGCTGTGTGATGTCAGGCAAATCATGTAAACTCATTTTCCTCACCTGCAGAACGGAATACTAACAAATTGTAAAGCATGTTATGAAGATGGAACTGACTGACCTTGGTGGCTGCATATGAGAGAGAGGGAGAAGAAAGAGTCCTATAAAAACAATGCCGAAGTTTCCAACATGGGAAACTAGTTAAATGGTACTGCCACTGATAGTAACACCAAGGACACTTGGGGAAGATAAGCTTGGTGAAGCAGGGGATGGAACACTGGGCTTAGAGGCAGAAAGAGACACTTTCCAGCCCAGTGACACCGGGCAAGTCACTCCACCTCATATGAATAGTACTGACCTGACTGGGTGATCATGAAAGCAAATGTAAAGGGCATAGGAGGTACTTAATACATATTTCTTTCTTTCTTCTTCTCTACAACACAGGGTTGTTATAAGGAAAGTTCTGTGTAGATTACATAAAGTGCTATAATAAAAGGCCTGAATATCTGAAAATAAGGAAACAGTTTCATCAACTATACTAATTTAACATTCCATACCTTTTTCCTTAACTTTTTAATTGATATTTCATTGTCAGGGGCTTGTTTCAGAACAGCTTTGATAGTTCCTTTCCAGTTGAATTTTCCTAAAATGTGATGAATTATACAGAATGATATTATATGCATATGCCTACATGTATATTATACATAAATATAATAAATACTTATTACAAATAGTTTATTAAAAATATAAAAACAATACCAGTTGGGTGAGTAAGATAGTAATCACAAGTTAGCTACTTGTGGATGAACTCTTTCCACTGAATGAGCTATCACTCATATCATGCTACAATCCAGCTTAAGTGGGACTCTTAACTGTTTCCTGATCTTGTACTTCATTCATTCTACTGACTTAGGACAACTCAGTGCACTCCTCCAGGGACCCCTGCCAATGCCCGGTACACACTCCCTCTACCTCTCTGCCTACTGGAAACCTCATCTCTACCTTTAAAAACACAACACCTATTCCTGACTTCAAGAAGCATACATCCTAATGTGAGAGACAACATGTAAATACACAGATGGGAAAGCATGAGTGACTGAAGAAGGTTTCCTGCAGAAGGTGGTTTCTGTGCTGAGTCTTTAAAGAAACCAGGTACATCCTGGAGTAAAAGTGAGGAGGGGAAATATCCACAGCACAAGGAGAGATGGGGCAATGGCAAGAGACAAATTAAGAGTGTCATGTAGCTAGACCATAAAGTACATGGAGGGGAGGTAAATCGTATGGTGGGAAAGGGCCAAGCTGTAAAAAGATCCTTCAATGCCAAAACTTTGTATCTGACACTGGAAATAACAGGGAAGCAACAGAATTTATTGGGCATGGGGGTGACATAGACCCCTGCTTTAGGAAAATCCCTTTGGCAGCTAGGCAGAAGATGGAATGGAGATTGAAGTTACTTCAACTTCAGGCAGGCAAACCAATCCAAAGCCTACTGCAGCAATGGTGATAAGGGTTGAACTAGCATGGCGGCTATGTGAGTGAAGAGAGAGATCAATATGAGGAATGCTAGAATGGTTTAACTAGGCCAACTGAACATGTGAGAAGATATGGATAAACAGACAATGACACTGAGGGCGTGAACCTGAAAGACTGGTGACCCCAAGAAAAAGCATAGGGAGGTTTAGAAGAAGGGAAGACTTTTGAGGGAAAGAGAATGAGTCCTCTTTTGAACATGTTAAGTTCAAGGTGCCTGTCTACAGGAAATATAGTTTAAGAGATCCAAAAGGCAGCTGGAGATGTGGGATTGGAGCTCAGAAGAGAGGATAGGACTGGAGAGATCAATCTACAAGTCAGAGATAACTGAACCCACAGGAGTGAACAGAGATAGCATAGAGAGAAAAAAAAGTCAAGGACGGAATTTTGGAAACATTTAATAATTAAAAGATGAAGATCCAGCAAAAGAGTAAAGGAGTTTTAAAAAAAAAGGGGGGGGTAAAAAATAACCTCAAACTGGGGTCATGGAGAGTCAGACACAACAGATATGACTGAATAACAACAACAGCAACAAGGTATCGAAAACATTTGCCCCCACGCCGAATTGGGTTTGATAGGTTAAGTAAATATACTACCATTATTGCTAAATTTGAATGTTTATGTGCTTATCATTGTATTAAATCCATAAGATAAATTATATCATACTATCAGTAAAAAAAAATTGTGAAGTAAGCCAGGCCATATCACAATAACATTACTGGAACTACAGGCCTCAAAGACCAGTTTGTACTGCTTCAAGGGCACACACCATACAAATGTTTTTGGCTTAAAGATTCTCACATAATCCCCACAATAAACAAATGGAATATTTATATTTACCTACATGCAGTCTTTAGATCAGAAGAAACAACATGATCTACCCCAACTCTTTCATAAACCATTCCCTGAGCTTTCCTTCATTTAATCTCATACCACCTTTTAGGCCTTTTTATTCTTATTTGTCTTACATTTGAGTAAAAGCATAATTGGTGTTTAGGTATCCCCTTTTCCCCAATACATTTTAAGCTCCATAAAAAATATGTTTTCTTTTTCTTAGGATTTCCCCCGGGGCTAAGTACTGAAATGATCAATAAAAATTCTGTATCATTTTCTTAATGATAGTATTTACAAGTAATTGATTTTATCCTGTAATTAAGTCATGGTTCTTTGTCTATGAACTTAGTTCAGAATTCAGTGGGTGTAATAGGTTAAGTTTAGAAATCTAGCTCTCCTGCTAATCACTGATTTATTACTGCCTGAAGGAATTTTTAGGTGACCTTGGGAAGAAAGTCAGACCTAGAATCTTTACACCACACCACCAAGGTATCTTTCAAGGATGTCTGGTTTGCTGTCCAAAAAGGCTGGTCTAATTATCTCTAATCCTTGCAGCTGCACTCAAATAATAAGCCCTTCTTAGTGTCAGCAGAGAAGGAAGGGTCATTGCTAGCCCCATTACCAAACTTCCAACCAATCATGTTGTCCCCAATCCCATGATGTCTCCTACCTTGTCCTGTTCTCCCCCAAACCTATAAAAGGGGAGCCACCCTTTTACTCAGGGTCTTTGGCATACATGGAAACAAGTCCCTGATCCCTTACTGACAGGTAACATGCCCCTGCTAACTAATGTGATCTTGCTCAAGAACTGCCTCATTCACCCTTCTGCTAAATTTCACATGATAGAACATTACTTTGAACATGGAAAATGCTGAGGAAAATTTAAATACAATTTGTTGAAATATACCTTTTATAGGTGTTTCACTCTCTCCAGTCTCCACAGTCTTGTCTTCGGTGTGTTTCATTTTTTTCTTCTTAGAATCAGCTTCTTCTAAGTATTTAGAAAATTAAAGTACAGCATCATCACTACTATTGTTCATAATTTGGAAAGGAAAACACCCCCGCTGGAGTTTTATTTTTAGAATTCAAAATGCTTCTGTCAATAAAAGAAACAACAAACCATTTTTTTCATTAATAGAGAACAAGGCACACAAACGAGCCACCTACCTTCCGGGCGCTTACGTTTCCTCTTTTCTGCAGGTCCTTTCGTCTCTTCCTCTGTCACCATCTCAACATGATTTCCATCTCCATTCACTTCTGATCCTGAAGCATATTCCTTCTTGCTCTTTTTCTTCTTACTCCTCTTTTTTTCTGTATTGCTAATTTCTGGCATTTCTTCCCCTGTGGCATCAAGTTCTTCTGCCGGGCCCCTCTTGCGCTTTTTGGGCTTCTGATCACTTGAGTTTTCTTGATGGTTTTCTAACTTCAGCTCTTTCTTTTCTTTTTTCCTATTCTTCTGTCGTTCTTCCTTGCGTTCTCTTTTGTTTTTCTTCCCCTCTGGCTGTCCAACTGTGTTTTCACTGACTTCAGTGGTTGTTGTCTTAACTTTGTTTTCTGAATGTTGATTCTCCACTTGGTTGAGAGACTGTTTCTCTTGTTCTTTTGCATTTGGTCCCTTGTTATTGGGCGGAAAACAAAGATCAACATTTTTCTCCCTCCACCCAAACATTAAGATATAGATTTTATATTATTACCAACATGTTATAAGGTAAGAATTCAAGGATGTGAGTTTATTTTCATACATTAATCTGATGAAGTGGAAAGGAGAGTAGATATATATATATCATCCCAAGACCTGGCTTTAAGTTCTGCTTTTGTCATTCACTAGTTGAGTGATCTTGGGCAAGTCACTTAACTTCTTTAAACCTGTTTCCTTATCTAAAAAAATCAGGATAATCCTAGAAATACCTACTTCACAAGGCTCCAGCAAGGATCAAATGAGATTACATATTACCATAAAAACATTCTTACATATAAGTTCTTACTACAATAGGAAGCACAGCAAAGCCATAATAAATACAAAAACAAGAGCCAATAACTATCCCAACCATAAAACCTCTTGCTTCTTTCACTGAAGGACTGAGCTTCCTGCCACCTATACCTGGCTACTGCTTTTCAAATCTCTACTCCTCCTTTATTTTAATCTAAAGGCTTCCCCTTGGCACCTGCTAAAGAGCCTAACAATTCTATTTCCCTCAACTATCCCTTTATATCACTGAAACCAGGAAAAATCAATAGGACTGAAAACTAGATGTGCACAACAACTCATTTTAGGTATTAACAAGAAAACTGTCAAGTATGACATATATTCCAAGCTTCCCAATTTTTTTTTCTGAATCAAATATTAGATTTTTTTAGGTAGAAGACTCTACCTAATGAGGAAAATGACTTGGTCATGTCAACTGAGAATGTATTTTGCCTGGAAAGCATGTATGTATCAATACATTTAAGTTTGTCTTAAAGCATAAAGGAAGGAGAGTATACGATACCATTCTGACCAAGGAAAATAAAAATGTATAGAATCAATAACATGGCCACTTACTGAAAGGAAGGTAACAAATAACTGATAAGAGTGGCTTTTCCATTAATACTGTAGCCAATAATTTCAAAAAAACACACTCTGATTCAAATGATAAGCTGGTTAATGTACAGGTATATTATTGATGCAAAATGGAGCTGATACTATCTGCACTTTCTGTATCAGAAGGTAGGTTTGAGGAAAGTAAACAGATAGTGCTAAATAAAATATTGGGTACCATTAAGTCCTGCTTGTAGCTTTTCAGAGAGTTCAGTGTATTTAATCACACAAATTTAATTATGTTAACAAGTCTGTGATTTGCCCCAGTGAAGCAATACCATATACAACATCTCTGACATTAAAAAACCTTGCTCGGGGCGGCTAGGTGGTGCAGTAAGAGCGCCAGCCCCGGAGTTGGGACGACCCGGGATCAGATCCGGCCTCAGAAAATGAGCATCCACACATAAATAATGACTGGCCGTGTAACCTTGAGCAAGTTACTTAACCCCAATTGCTTTAAAAACAAAAACAAAAACAAAACAACCAAAAACCTTGCTCAAGTCAACAGGAAAACACTCTGTAATACAGTCAGGTTTGGTTTTATCCACAAATTATAAAGACAAAGAATCTCTATGGAAAACTGTCACACTTCAAAGCAGAAACTATCATTTTACAACCACTACTCATTTTAACTTTAACTTAAGTTCAGATATGACTTACATTGCTGGTAGCTTCAGAAAAGATATCCCACACCTGTTCCTGAAGAGAGTCATTATAAATTTTTAAACTGTTCTTCATCCAATTCTGTCAAGATAAGAAGTTCAGATTATTTGCATGATGATCTATTGAATAAAAACAACAAGAGGCCTAATTTATTCTCTGCCCTTGAAAGACAAACCCAGTGGTGAGGGTCACTCCCATTCTTTCCCTGTTGTTGTTCACCATTTTCTGGTCTCCTGCTCCCAGTCTGCTAATATCTATGAAATCCCTGTCCTCAACCCCCCATGACCAGGGCAGGGATGGAAGGGGGCAGGAATGGAAGAGTTGAATAGTCTCTCTGGGACTTGTCCTCCTATAATGTACTGTTAGGTTTTACAGCCCCAGTTCCTAAACAATGTTTACCCCAAGCCTACCTCCCCAACCTAGAGTCCCCAGTACTGCTCTTCATCTCAGAACTGGGCCCACTGTGATGATTTCATAATAATTCCCAATTCAGATGAGTTTTACTTTAACCTTTGCTGTGATTTAAAGTTCCCATCCATACCTACTGAAAACAAGCTAAGTAAGGCAGATAGCAAGGGAAAGAGAGGATGACTTAAGAGAAAATCTTTTTAACATTTTATAGATCCACAAGAGAGCAGCCCCTGCTAAGAAGCAACAGATCGTGGCAGGACAAAGGCCAAACCTAGGGCAGAGAAGATTCTCTTCTGAGTTTTTAATCAAAGTAAATACTTCTATTCTCACACCTCTTTCTTACAGAACAACCTCCAGGACTCCCTTTACCTTCTTAAATTAAAACTCTGAATGCATTTTCCCCACAGAAATACTATATTGTAGAATGAATTCCATGGGTAACACTGTGGTTTAAATAAGCTTTTATAGGCTAGCCTGGGAACCTAATCACCATGCATAACACCATTTAAAAAAGAAAATGTGCTTCAAACTTGAACTTCTGGAGACTATGGAATGATCTCTTTCAAACCTCTTTTTCTGAGGAAGTAACTTCAACTACTTACCTGAAATTTGGCCTTTTTTCTTGGAATATTGTCAAAACCACTAACTTTTTCTAAAACCTCCCGTAATTTGGGGCTAATGCTGGGTTTCTTCATTACTTCATGAATCTTCTGCAAAAGGAGAAATTACACACAACCAGAAAAGATGAGTAGGGGTATAAAACAATTGAATTAAAACATAAACCCAACCAGAAACTCAAGATGACACAATAATTAAACAACCAAATTGGTATTACTAGTCTACAACTTTGCTATGGTCAGAAAGGTCTATGAAACTCACTTCCCTGTCATGAAAAAATAAAATACCTGAACAAATAGTAGATCACATTAGAATCCTTTAAGTTGAGAGTTCTTCACTTAGGGTTCATAAACTTTAATTGGCTTCCTTTATAATCTTAGGTATTTTAGTGTATGCATTTTTAAAATACTCTTCTGAGAAGGGGTCCATAAAGGGTTCACTAGACTGCCAAAGGGGTCCATAACACACACAGAAGTTAAGAAGCTCTGCTTTAAGTGGGAAGTGACAACCTCAAGTAACTTGATTCAAACTCAAAATTGGCTTCATTGAGGTCGTGATCAGTAAGACCTATTGCTATGGAAGATACAGGGACAATATTGTTTATTAGTTCATAGGGATCATATGATCATACTTCTAGAGTTGGAAGGGCCCTCGAAGCCATCTGGTCCAACTCTTTCATATCACACTTGAGGGAACTGGCATTAAGTGACTTGCCCAGGACTTGAACCCAAATCCTGCTGATTCCATCTCCAGAGTCAGTTTCACTGTGCCAGGCTGTAATGACCCAGTACAGGAGGGGGTGAGAGGAAGTTCCTGTTTCCATTCCTAGAACTACTTCAGGGGAATGTTATTATGACACTCTTTCTGAACTCTGATTCTACTTTGTATCTCTTATTTTATGTGCCCATTTTACCCTCTACCAGGTGATCTATTAATTCCCATATAGCTATTCTATGATGTCTACGGTGAATATAAAAATCATACTCTGTCTCCTCTGTATTTGAGTATATCTCCTCCCCCTATTAAGGTGCAAAGTTCTACAAGAGTACTAACGGTATCCTATTTTTTTTATAGCCCCCACCATTGGAAGGAAAAGTACCTTGGCCATAGCACATGCTCAACAAATGATACAATGAGTTTTTAAATTTAGTTACATTATGGACCAAAATCAGTTTCCTCCCAACTACATTAAATGATCTCTAGTGTCTATTAAATTTTATGAAATGGATTTTTGGGAGGTTATTCTGAAAATCTAATAATCACTAATAACACTGTTTCCACAGATAAAGTTATGTTTCAAATAAATGACTTACAAATAAACTTTTAGAACATATCCCAGTAATGACTTTGGTGTTTCCTGCAGAAGTTTTAGGATAAAAATCTGTCAACAAATCTTTCTTTCAAAAAAGTCAATAGTTAGTTATTCCAAGAGCTGGTGTCCAGAGTATCAGATTCTATTACCCATTATAATATTATCTTTAAGGAAAACATGTGCTTGGAGTAATCTCCATTCCTTTCCCCACATCAAAGCCTACCTCTGTCAAGAAGTAATCTTTGCCTTAAAATCCAACACACAGTTGAAGTCCTGGCATGACAATAACAAAGCTAGTCTCAGTATCAGCCAATAAACACCAAAACTTCCTAAAGACATTTATCCAACACAACAGGCTGTATTTTACCTGAATCCATTCTTGCTGCTTAACATCTCCTTTGTTAGTTTTGGCCTCATAACCTTTGCCCCCATATTTCTGATCTTCACTGATGCACTTCACGTGTGTTTTGTAGTCATCACCCCTTTAACATAAAAGTAACACATTTCAATAGATTTCCTATCTTAATGTAATAACCAAAAGACTAGCCATCACATTGATCCTTCATCCCAAAATTCTGCTATTATACTTCTCAGTAAAAATGGTAACAATAAGCTGTGATAGCACTCACGATATGACAGGCCCTGTGCTAAGTGCTTTACAATTATTATCTCATTTGATCCTCACAACTGTCCTGAGAAGCAGTGCTATCATCATCTCAATTTTACAGATGAGGCAACTGAAGCAGAGGTCAAGTGACTTGCTCAGGGTCACATAGCTATTAAGTGTCTGAGGATGGCTAAATTCTGGTCTTTCTGACACCAGCAAGTCAAGTGCTCAAATCATGTGTTGCTCCCTTGATGTTGCTATCCATCAATGTTAATGCCACCATTTTCTCTCCTCGAAGGTCATATAAAACGCTGTCACCACACTCTTTGCCTATCCCTTACCTTTGGGACACTTTTTTTTTTTTTTTTTTTTTTTTTTTAAAGCAATTGGGGTTAAGTAACTTGCTCAAGGTTACACGGCTAGTCATTATTTATGCGTGGGTGCTCATTTTCTGAGGCCGGATCTGATCTCGGGTCATCAAACTCCGAGGCCGGCACTCTTACTCACTGCGCCACCTAGCCGCCCCTTTAGGGCAATTGGGGTTAAGTAACTTGCCCAAGGTTACACGGCTAGGTTTTTTTGTTCGTATGGATTAAGTGTCAGAGGCCGGCTCCGAACTCAGGGCCTTCTGATTCCAGGGCCGGCGCTCTATTCACTGCGCCACCTAGCCGCCCCCTTTGGGACACTTTTAATACCAAACCTACAGAGGCACTACAACAGTACAATACTCTACAGGTATACTGAGCATCTGTGTGCAAATGAGAAAATATGTAAAATTACTCTTGAAGCACTAATGTACTAGACAGATGTGTAGGGTTTATTTTGGCCTTTCTTTTTGGACCTGTGACATCTTTGCTGACAGAAATGCTGTGTTAACGTCTTCCACTGATGCAGAGCAGTAGCTCAGTCTTAAATGGTGGCCAGTGGTCAAAAGTACCTGTCAGAAGCAGGTGTTCCTGACTTCCAGGCCAGCCCTCTTTCCAACAAGCCTTTGACAATACAGATATAAGGTACAAAGAGGTGTGAAGAGATGGCAGCAGCTTCAGTGTGGATGTGTACATACAGAATGGCCACCAAGCCAGTTTCTCGGGAAGTACACTTATGTACTCCATACCAAGCTAGGGGCTAACACGAGGAGGTGCCTCCCCCACTGTCTCTGGGCCTTTCCTCTTACCTCAGGAACCCTATTAGATTTTCCCAAATACTGATCGTAACAGCAACCCTAATTTTCAAGCTCAACGCAGGAAGATACACAAGAGCACAATCATTTAGAATACCTTTAAAACCAGGTATAGTTAAAAGCTTACCAGAAGTCTTTGCCACAGTCAATGCAAGAAAGGTACTGACAGTTTTTGCAAATGTTTACATGTTTCTCCACTTGCCCTTTCTTCACTGATTCTCCACAGGCATTGCATGTAAAAAATACCATTTTAGTAAATGCTTTTTTGCTTTACCCAAAAGAGATGAAAATTCTTGACCTAAAAGAATACATGAGATTAATTTTAGGTGCCTCAACAATTTACAGAACATACACTTATATACATATATGTTTATATCAAGAAAGATACATATTAAGAAATCGTGTCTATAAACTTAATAGTTTCTTCATAATTAAATGAGTTACATGGCTAACTTTCTAAACATATTTTGCAGAGACAAACACACAGTAAAAGTAAAAATCAAAGCAACCTAAATAAAATTATTATTGTGCTCAGTTTTTCTCCCCAGAAAGGCTAAATCATAAGCAAAAATAACAAAAATTTACACCACTTACCTAGTATCATTCATACTTAGTAATTGGTATTTATATGTATAAGCCATAGAAAGATGACTCTAAGTTTGCATTGCAAATGACTATAGCTTACCAAGTAAAATAATAATGCAAATAACAAGATATCTATAGATGAGTGGGTACATGGCATGCAGAAGGCTGAGGACTGCTGACAGAAAAGAAATACCCCCCCCACCCCGCAAAGGAAAATAATATAAATACATTGGTGATGTTTGTCAAAAGATGCTACTCATCACGGCACATTCTGCTTCAACACTGCAACTTGTTTACTCAGCCTCTTTTAAAAGCTAATAACCCAGGAACCTTTTAGGGTTTCTGTCCCTGGAGACCAAGTAAGCCAGAAAAGATGATAGAAAAAAGTCCTTAACACCACCAACCCATAACAAAAAACAGAGGAATAAAAAACGAATCTGGTGGGACTGTCTTCAATCAGTCACTTCCTCCAAGGTCCCTGGAACTGACCAAAAACTTGATCTTCATTCTTTCTGCATAGAGATCATATAATCAATATACCTCCTCTACTTGCAGGCACTTATTTCAGGTGTCTGTCTGATGAATTGGACGTCAGTCTAGTGACTGAGGGCAATTCAAGAACGATACTTTTAAACTTCTGTAATTGTGTAATGCCTGGTCCATGTCCCCTAAGATTAAGGTTTTCTAGACACACCTAGAGATCCTTTACCATGGGCACCACACATTAAAATATAATGTTCTGTCTACAGCACTTAACAGATTACACAAAATACTTGGTCCTGTCAAAGTATCCACTGTCAAGTGGATAGAGTCAAGAAGACCTGAGTTTAAATTCAGCCTAAAAGACACTTGACACTTACTAGCTGTGTGAGGGTGGGCAAGTCACTTAAACCCAATTGCCTCAGTCCCCCCCCTCCCCCAACCAACTTAACTCCATCCATTGCTAAGAACATAAATCTGGTCGGTAGCTGGAGCCTAAAGAAAAGTCTGGAGAAGGGGGTAGAACACTTAGAAATCTACAAATATAAGAAGGCTCTTCCTACCACCACCAGATACCTCTGTAGGTGCTTTGTAAATGCTAGTTAATGATGACAACAGCAGTAATTCTACTTTAACAGGAAACAGGCATTGACTGAAACCATTAACTGAAGGTGCCATATCAGATTCTTGATCTGTTTTGATAGTTCTATTTTATATCTAATTTCAAACATAATGCTAAGTATAACAAAAAATCAACTCCCAGTAAATGGAACAAAATCATATTATAAGTATGAACCCAGGAAGATGTCATAATCTTTGGCAAAAAGCCATAGAAATAAAAATCACATTCAGTACAGCAGTCTGCTTGTTGATCACTTATTTACTATTCCTATAATATGATTAATATTTCTATTCTACAATTAGAAAGCATCCCAGGAACATAAGTAAAGGATTGTCCAACCCTTTTGTGGGGAGGAACTACTCTGCTTCTTACCTGAAGTCTTGTGATCCTGTGGAGGAGGGGATGCTTGATAGGGAATTTCTACCAGCCAGAAAGGAAGGCAAGTCACCAAAGGTTATGTTGCTGTGCACAATCAATTGGCTAGGGACTTCTGGTAAAGAAGAAGTTAAACAAATGACTTAGAAACTTAAAATATAATTCAGGAACATAAAATAAAGTGTTATCCTGGCAATGATCTAGTCCAACACACCTACACTAAGCAATTTACCAAACTGAGGATGACTGAGAGAGGTTAAGACAGTTTATCGAACTTTCAGAAGTCTCACGGGCTTCGCCAATGAAATGTGCCCCTTTATAGTCTGAAAGGCTATGGGGCAGACAAGCAAGAGGATGTGTTATGAAGGGAATGTTTTGGGGTCCCTGGACCTCGCTCCCCTGTCTTATATACAGTTACCTTCAAAGGTTACAGGACAGATAAGCAAGAGGGCATGTATTCTTTTTTGTTTATGCCTCTGGATCTGGTCCTAGAATAATACCCTAATAAATAACTAACCTTAAGCAAGGGTAAATAGTAAACAGGATTAAGGACGGCTCCTTCTACATTATCAGCATTCCTTTGATGTAGGAACTTTCTACATTGTCTACATTCTTTTGGGGGGCATAAAAACTCTGTGAGCTCCTTGCATCTTTGGCTCTGTATGAAATGATCCTATAATAAACAGACTATTGATTACAACCCCGTCACCACTCACTAGCCCACCAACTGCGCTGGCTGAAGTAAGACAGAGAGAAGCAAACTCCATCCTGCCTCCCCTTGTTGCTATTCCCCACTTCTTCCCTCCTCCCCCGACTCTCCCACTCACCTGGCAGTGGTGAAGTAACTGAAAAGATCAAGGGGGAACTAGAGAAGAAAATGAGAAGAGGACACAGTAGTCTCCTACTACTCTCCCAGTCCAAGGTTTTCAGCACCACTAACAGGTAAAGAAGGGAAAAGTACACCCCACTCAATACATCCTCCAGCCACTACCTCCCTTTCTGCTCCTCACTCCAGAATTCCCTCCCCACCTTAGAATTTCAGCCCCAGGCCATGCAAATGATTTCAGAGCTGGGAGAGTTCTCTCTTCTTCTTCTTTTTTTTTTTTGGAGGACAACTGGGGTTAAGTAACTTGCCCAAGGTCAAACGGCTAGGTGTGTGTATGTGTGTGTGCGTGCTAAGTGTCTGAGGCCGGATCCTGAACTCAGGTCCTTCTGACTCCAGGGCCGATGCTCTGCTCACTGCAGTACCTAGCCGCCCCAGAGAGTTCTCTCTTCTATTAGCCAACTGGATAGGAGGCAAGAGGGCAGCGACTCTCCAATTCTGTTGGCAGAGTTGAAGTCTTCACAGCAAAGGCATTCTTAGTATCCCAAGTTAGAGCCTGAATGCATTTTTCTATAGAATTCATTGTTATGTTTGATGTTTGGGCTCAACAGTGCCATACTTCAATTCTATTGTGAATTATACAGGTTTTGGTGCCTGCCCTGGGAACCTTGTGACATCCTTTCTATAAAAAAATTTTTTTCTGAGTTTTTTCACACAATGATCCATTCCTAAATTAGGAGTTGCTGTTTTAGAAAACAATTTCAGACATGTTCTGGAACTTAATATAATTTTCAATTTGAAGATTCCTTTGTGTTAGCAAAAGTAGCAGGTACTTTCAGTAACTGATCAAGCCTCTGTTGGGGAAACAGAAGGTATGAACTCCTGTCTCCTGTTACATCAGTAACAGGAAGGAGTTGGCTGAAACAGGAAGTAGCTAATGTTGTATATCTAAGAAAAGCCCCAGAGAGGCATAGTCAGAATTTTCTTGAGACGAAGATCTGGTGGCAGAGTACCTACAGAAAAAAATGAAGAATTGAGCCAGAATTTCCTGGGAGCTTGTGGTGGTGGAGCTTCTTCTGGATGGGAGCTCAGGAGCCAGAAGAAGCATGACTGGGATGCTGAGACTTTCTTTGTTTGTGGCTTGGTTGAGCCTTGAATTCCCTGGAGCAGAAATGATGAAGGATCCGACATGGACCAGACCCTGTGAACTTCAGTGTGGAGTAGGACCTACCCAGAGAGCTGGACAAAGAACTGGGAGCTGTCTGCCAGTGAACCCAGGTGACAGTCTGGTGAATCCAGGTAGAATCTGGGACCCTGGAAGGGGATCCAGGGAATCTGAGAACAGGTCCCAAGTCAAGATGAAAAGACCTCTCCTTGGGTACTGAGAATTATGGAATTATAGTTTACTAGTGACCTAAGGGATGGAAGGTTTTGTGTATTTAATAATGTACTTAGTAATAAGTGACTGAGTTAACTTAAGAGTGACTATTTTACTTTGAGACTATGTTGTGAATACTGTATTGTGATTTTCTGTGATAATTTATAATATTGTGAATGCTGTACCTTGATTTTCTGCGAAAGTTTTGCTTTGATTTGTTATGGAATAAATAGAGTAATCACTATACTGTGTAATCAGAACCTTAAAAGTTGTTCACAGTAGCATTCTGCTGGAAAGCTGCTTGTGCATGATCCCCTGCTTGTTATTCATATGGATTAATTAGATAATGCTGGTAATCAGCTTACTTCTCCTTTAGAAGCCCCAGTGCAAATATTAATAGGAGCCATAAGAATAACCTTGACTGTCTTTCACACTGTAAAACTGTAAACCTGCAGGAAAGAATAATTTCCTATTTTTTCAGTTTATGACTGAGAAAACCAAGTATTAACTCTAAGGAAATCCTGCTTAAGCCTACTAAGTAAAAATACTCAGTGGTACAAATCAAGAAGCATTTTTCAAGCACCCACCATTTTCCAGACCCTGTGCAAAGCAACTGAGGATACAAAGAAAGGCAAAATTAATGGTGTGGACCCTTGTTAAGAGTAGGACGCCACTCTATGTGTAACATTCTTTTCCTATTTCAATCTATGACTGCACTACTGTAGCATAGGGACCTACGGAACTCCTGGGTGAGAAAACCCACTTTACCAATGCACTTAAGTATTATTTCTATAACTCAGTCTTGGAGAGCTACTTGGAGCTTTGTTAAGGGACTATTATGAGAGGCAGGACACTGGCTTCAAGATGGTGCTCTACTGTACCACATGCCTCTTGACTATGTAGTACTATACTTAAGAAAAGAAGTGAAGGTAATTCGTGAGTTCTCAAAATTCAGCTTAATTTAATATATATTAAGTAAGTGCCTATTATATGAAAGGGACACAGATAAAGTAGGAGAGGTAGTTGTGGTGTAATGTCCAGTGCAGTAGTTACGAAATATGTGTTTCAAGGCCTGCCAGACACATAGTTCTGTAATTTAGAACGAGTCATTTTAACCTCTTGGTGTCTCAGGCAACTCTCTAAGACATGTCTCAGAGACATTAGTTGCATCCAGAGCCCTTATGAAAGCAAAGGTCCAAACCTTTCCCCCCAACACACAGGCACAGTGTGGAGACAAAACTGAAACACGGTTGTTTCAAGGCTTTCTCTCCATGTCTTTTTTACTTCCTGGCAGCAGTCCCTCCTAGTGCCCCAAGTCTCTTTCTCTACCTTCCTATCAAAAATTTCAAGGAATTGACTTAGACGTTCGGTGTGACAGACCGGAGTGGGTCAGAGCTGGTCCAACACTCTTTTGTCCTCTTGCCCTCCCAAAGCCCCGGGTTCCAGGCATTTCTCCTGTGCTCTGATCACAGTCTGCCTCCTATTCCCGCCCAGCCCCATTGGATTTGAAGTCTCTTGGAACACCGGAAGTCATTCTTTACCACACTCTCAAGAACTTAACTGCCTGCTGAATAGAAACGGGGGTCACAAGGTCCCCCCAACTAGGTGTCACAGTGCAAAGAGCGCCTGGCCTGAGCCCAGGCTACTCGAGCACTAATCCTGCCTCATATCCGTTCTAACTAATGGGACCCTGGGCAAGCCAGCGACCCCGTTTGCCTCAGTTTCCTCACCTGTAAAAGGGGGATAAGAACGGCACCTACCTCCCGGGGATGTAGAGAGGATCATATGACAATAACCGTACGGCGTTTGGCCCGGCCAGACACACAGTAGGCGCTGTATAAATGTCGACACTGTCTCCCCTGCTCACGATCACACTGAGACTAAGGGACGGAGCAGGGGCGGCAGACGGACCCGACGTCTGCGTCCTCCCACGACTCCATTTCACTGGGGGCAGCGTGTTACCCCTCGCCCACCCCGACACCACCTGGCTTTTAACAAGCTATCACAGACGCCCGGCGGGTCATTAACTAAAGACGACCAAACAGGGGCTGCCTGGCCCGGCGGGGACTCGAACCCAGGTCCTCCGACTGCCGTCCAGCGCTCCTGCCACGCAACCGGCCGGGCTGAGCCTTGCACCCCGGGGACTTCCCGGGCAGCGGCCCCCACCGGGCCGTACTCATGAGGACGGTGGTCAGCTCAGCCGGCCCTCTGCAGCCGGGGCGCAGGCCGCCCGGGATCGCCGCGGTCCTCGCTGGGACGCCGACCCAAGCCGCCGCCAGCCAGCCCCTTCCCCCGGCGGCAGCCCCGTCCTCTGCAGCCTCAGCCCGCCCCATCAGACCATCACTCGCCCCACCAGACCATCACTCACCCCGCCGTGCGCCGGAGAACCGTTTCAACCGCCCGCGCCCAGCACGTGGGCTTTCCCGGGGCGGCGCGTCCCGCGAGTCCGCCTCCCGCCTCCAGTCCACGCGGACTATCTGGGACTCCAAAACTCCGAAGAGCCGGCGGGACGGCGTTCAGGAGGATGCGCGCATGCGTGCACCGCAATCTTCGCTTTTTCCTCTTTCCTCCGCCCCGCCTCCGCCCCCATCTTCTCCGCGCGGAAGTGACGTAGACGGAAGTGCTCTGGAAATAGAGGGTGCTGTCAAACCGCCGGGCCGAGTGGCCGCCGGCGGAGCCCTAGGTGCTCCGCTGAGCGGCGGGAGCGGAAGGAGCCCGAGCAGGAGGAGGGCACGGGCCCGCTCGGACGGGTAAGGAAGCTCCTCGGGAGCTAGCTGAAGGGACCGAGGAAGACGAGGCTTCGCTCACTTCCTTTCTTGATCTCTACACCCTCAGCAGGGTCCTCTAGACTCCCCCAGAGCTTGGAGGCAAGGCAAGGCTGGGCCAATGCTGCGAGTCCGAAAGGGTCCTTCCCGGCCTCCGTAGGAGCTCCCGGTGGGAACCGCCTCCGGGCTGGGTGGGCGGGCCTGAGGGAGGCGGGAGCTCTCCCCAAGCCTGAAAGGAGGAAGTGGGAGAAGTAGAGTGCGATCCAACGCCCGAGGGTCCTGAAGCGGCGCCGGATGGGAAGGGGTGACCTAGGCCATCTCCTAAGTTTTTCAGACGAGGTAACTAAGCCTCAGAGAGGTTAGGTGACTAGTCCAAGGTCACAGGTTTGAGCCCAGGTCCTTCAAATTAGTTCAATTCAGAAAGCCGTACAGCGTGCAATGAAAGCTCAGTTTGGGATCCTGTGAGATTAGGGAACAGGCGTTACCTGGTGCTGCTCGTAGCTGTCGGTCAATAAACAAGCATTTGTTAAGCTTCGGCTATAAAACCAAGCCCTATTCGGCGCGAGGGATGCCAAGAGAAAAAAGCGAAAAATGGGCCTGCCCTCAAACGCTTAAGGGATTAGGGGAGAGGACTACGATACACGTAGAGAGGTATGTGAAATAGACACAAGGTGGCTTGGGCGAGAGCTTCACGGAGAAGGCGGCACTTGGTCTGAGCATTGATGGAAGCCAAAGATTCGGCTAGCTTCTTAAATTAAAATTTAATTTCTATTAATAAAAGTGTTTTATCTCCCACTTCATCTCCCTCCCTGGGAGGGGGAGATCCTGTAACAGATATGCAAAAACTAGAGATTCAGGGAGACTGAGGCGGGGAGGAGGAGGGAACATGCTACTAAGTAGAAGAGCTGTACAACAGGCTCCGAGGTAGATGGCTGGAATACACCCAATATCAGCAACAAGAAGAAAGGCTAGGGCCAGTTTGTGACTGTCTTTGAGGGCCGTAGGAGTTCTATCCCATCCGGGCCTCTGTGGGGAGCCACAGGACTTGGAAATAACTGGGGTAGAGGGAAGAACACGGGACTGGCGAGAAGTCCGGAAGTAGAGGTTTTGTCCTTCCGCTCAGTAACTAGCTGTGTGACTGGAGGTAAGTCACTAAACATTCTCAGCTCCTCAGATTCCTCCTCCGGTAAAATGAGGGAATTGGACTAGATTGTCTCTAAGATCTCTTCCCATTCTAACGTTCTGTGGAAATCACGTAGTTGGTGGAAGAGCATGAATTGGTGATTTCCTCTGTCACTAAGTTTTTCCTTATAAATAAGTGCAATAGATGTTAAAAATATGAAATATCGGGGGCAGCTAGGTGGCACAGTGAATAGAGCACCTGCCCTGGAGTCAGGAGGACCTGAGTTCAAATTTGGCCTCAGACACTTAACACAAAAGGTAGCTGTGTGACCTTGGGCAAGTCACTTAACCCCAATTGCCCTGCCTCCCCCCCCCCCCCAGAAAGCAAAAAGAAACGAATTGTAATTTTGTGTGATGTTGGCAGCAGGGTCCAATCAAAAGAATTTCTGTTTTTATTCCATCAGGTAATTGAATTTGTACAGTGAGGTGTTTGATTTATTATGAATTGGTAGTTTCAAGATTTTTTTCCTTAAAGTTTTTTTTTTCCATATTGAGACTTAATGGATGATTTTCCAGGATCAGAGACAATAAAGGTTTTTCTTTCTGAACATACAAGAGAATATCAGCATTATTTGGTAAATCTTTCCTTGACATAAAGAAGCTTGCATTACCAGCACCAAGTTCACATTTGAGAAGGGATAACATAATTGCATTTTCTTCACAGAGGCCGATGGGGGAACAGGAAATAGAGCATTGGGCCTGAAGTTAGGAAGACCTTAGTTTAAATTAGCCTCAGACACTTACTAGCTTCATGACCTTGGGCAAATCATTTAGCCTCTGTTTACTTCAGTTTCATTCCTGTGAAATGAGGATAATAGTAGCACCTAACTTCCAAATTTGTTGTGAGGATCAAATGTGATAATATTTGTAAAGTTTTGAGCACGTAAGTACTAGATAAAAGTTTGTTTCTTTCTCTCATTTGAAAAGAGAAATGTTAAAATATCTGCCAGAGGTAGGTGCCATTTTTTTGCTCCAAAGAGGATTTGTTTTCCTTGTGTTTTCTAGTGACTTAAAATTCCTGTGTCTGGGGGAGGAGTTAAGATTTCAAGGAAATAAACTGAAGTAAACAAGCAATCCAAATCAAGTAGTTGTTATAAATGCTAGGTTCTCTAGGTTACAAAGATCAAAATGAATAATCATATTTTAAATGAGATACAACTGGTGATAACTTGTTTTCTGCTTAGACCTTTATCTAAAACATTATAATGACTATAGAAATGATTAGATAAAGTAACAGGTTGACATTTTACTGACATGGAATAGTAAAAACAGTAGTAAATAATAGAATGCATGTGGAGGTAGTTTATATTAATTTTACAAATTGAGAAAGGAATAAGCATTTATATCATGTGTACTATGTGGAAAGCATTGTGCTAATTACTTTTTGCAAGTGCTATCTCATTTGATCTTCACAACAATCCTGTGAGGTAGGTACTGTTATACTCATTTTGTAGTTGAGGCAAACAGGTTAAGGGACCTGCCTAAGGTCACATAGCTAAATAAGTGACTGAAGCTGGATTTGAATTCAGGTAGTCCAGACTCCAGGCCTAGTGCTCTACTCACTGTGCTATCAGCTGCTTGGGGGAAAAGTACTGTGCAAGTAATTTTCTTCAGGTGTGAATTGTACTGGTTGCAGGAATTTTGAATATTCTGCAGATTGACTACATAATTAGATTATCATTAATGCCTATAATATACATAATTCTTTGGTAATATAGACTGGCTGATGCTTCTCAGATTTTGGAGTTGAGTAAAGGAAGATACCTCTATCTTATGCTTGCTACTAAGAGGTCAAATCAAGTTGCTTGATAGGCAGAGGGTACAGTGTCATGACAAGTGCAGTATCAGCCACACAGTTCCAATTCCCAGGATTCTCAGAATGAGATGTTTAGTGGCACAGAGGTCATGGAAACAACCAACAAGCAGGATAGTCCCTGGCATGCTTTGGGCCTGACAGCCCTGACTAGTTATACAAAGGATGACTGATGCTACATGCTCTTTATATTAAATTGTAAGCACTGTGGGTTAGCAAAAAAAAAAAAAAATCCAAAATAAAATAGGAAATCATTCATAGTATCCATGGAGATCAAGCACTGCAGCATGACTAATTTGACAAAGTGTTAAGGCTTGACCCTTGCAATAGCTGAATCAAGCACTATTTAATTAGAGTAGAATGGGTGAACACCTTAGCTGCAAAGGAAGAAACAATTCCAGAGAATACAGTGAGGGACAAGACACACCAATACTGTGTCACAGAAGAGTCTGTTTTTCAACAGTTCCATAGACCTCCATGGCCTTTGTGCTATATCACTGCTGGTAGCATACAAATACAAAGAAGCTTCAAGTAATTCACAATGGAAAGAACCATATATGTAACATAAAACACATGGAAAGTAATTACAAAGCAGCATATGAGTAACTGAAATACTGCAAGGTATGAACTGTACATATAAGTGCTGAATGAAGGCATGATTTAACCAGTAAACATTTGTGTGTTTACTTTGAATAGCATCCAGCCCTATTGATATTGACTAAGGCAACATGAATCATCAGTGATTTCTTTCATGCTTGTGAATAGCTCTCCACTGGTCACTCGACACTACATAGAACTAGAAAGCATAAATACTATCCATAGTGGGCCTTCAGGCTTATGGAAAGGCAAACTACCCTCTCATGATTTGTCTGAGGTTTCAAAGAGTATTTCATGATCTCACTCAATCCTCACCAAAACTCTGTGAAGTAGGCACTACAGATGTTGTTATGTAGATATATATATATATATGTATATGCATATGTGTATATATATAGAGATAAGAAGTTATATATAGATTGGAATTATAGATAAGAAAACCGAGGCTTAGGGAAGGTGGTAACATACATTGTTACCCGATTCTTAAATGTCAAAAGAAAAATTTGAACCCAAATTTTTCCTTATTCTACTTTCTATTCCACATTGTTTCCTCTACTAATTTAGCCCACATTTTAATATGTTTAATCTCTGCAGATTTAGTTTTATACCTCCTTCAGTTTTCTGTTTTGCTAGTTTTAGGCTATATTTTCTGAAACACTTTTCCCGCCCATCACCTAAATAGTAGTTCACCTAGGTTCCTTCTGACCCAATCAATAAAGATTTGTTAATAATTTGTTACTTGGGTACTGAGGAATATATAAAATTTTGATAAGACATGCTTTTTAACCTCTTAGTTCCTGTATTGTAGTAGGGAAATAAAACACATAACTAATAATAATAATATTACACGGTACATTAGAGAGATGAAAGACACTCTGGTCATTACCGACAGAGAATCCAGAAAAATTTGATGGAGATGGCATTTGAATTAGACTTTAACTGGGTTTTCTCCACAAATTCTTAGATTATAATATGATAGTTATACTGGGTTCCTGAAAAGTATGCTAGCCCAACTTATGTTCTGGCAGGTTCTGCTGACCTGGAAAGACTTTTTGTCATGATCCTGACCATAAACTCATTCTGAGAACTAACTTATCTAAGAACACAGAACATCACCAATACTATGGCCAGTGTATATGATAAATTTGAAAACCTGTGAAACAAAAAAACATTTTAAAATGGTACTCATCCCTGTGTGGCTCTTTCTTATGTAGTGACAGTGGCCAGAATGGGGCAGAGTGTGCTAAGAATCACAGTTTTTAGACCATCTATAAACATTAATTGTTAGCAGTGTAAAGGTGAGCTCTCTGTCCAGAGAATAATGAATTAACCTGCTTTTGAAACCATTGAACCATGTCAATATTGACTTTCTCATCATATCAGAAGACAAAAAGTTTAGCCCAATGTAAGGATGTCTCTCGTTGATTCTTCTAATAGAGGCAACTTAAAAAAAAAAAAAAAGATTGGTTTCATTGTGTTCCCAAAACGAATACAAAATATTTCGTAGGATATTAGGACATCATATTTTATAGAACTTGCAAGCATGAACAAAAGAACCACCATGAATATCATTGTAGCTTATGCACCAGTATTTGTTGCAGAAGATAAAAAGGTAGAGAAATTCTCCAAAAACTTGGTAAGAGTCTAAAAAATAAGTCAACTTACACTTTTATGTTGATTTCCATGTAAAATTGGGCACAATGGAAGATCAAATATACTCAGGAAAATACACTTCGAGTTTAAAAAAAAAATGTTTTGATGTTTTCTGTTTTAATATTACCTTCATTTCAGAATATTTCTTCCCATCTCCCCAGAGAGCCTTTCCTTATATCAGAGAATCACAAAAGAGAGAGAAAAAACTTAAAACCAACCAGTGCATTAACTGACCTTGGTCACTAATTCCACAAATAAGGAAGAGAAGTACATTTTCTTAGCTGTTCTCTAGCAGGGATGAGGAACTTTTGGCTTTGAGGCCACATGTGGCCCTCTAGGTCATCAAAGTTTGGCCCCTTGACTGAATCCAGACTTCACAGAACAAATCCCCTTAATAAAAGGATTTGTTCTGTAAAACATGGACTCAGTCAAAAACTGCACCCAAGGCCACTTGTGACCTCAGGTTCCCCACCCTTGCTTAGAGTATGGCTGAAGTTTAAGAAATGACAAAAAAATTATTCAGAAACTGTACATCTCTCTATCATGAATACCTGAAGAGTTAAAAGGCACGGGGCAGGATGAGAATAAACATCACCACCAAAAGATGGGAATTTACTAAATCTTAGGAAATGTTTAGTTCCTGGTAGAATAATTTCAGAATCATTTTCTTGTGTGTTATCAGATTAGTTAGAACAAAGGTTAAAATCAACATAAAACTAGAAGAAAATAAAGATGAGAAAATACTGTAAAAATTATAATAGTTTTAATCTGCCTTATACAGATGAACTTTTGATGCCAAAAAGTGGGAATTGGGGGAAAAAAAGGTAGAGATACTGACCCTTATTTTCATATAAAATAAAAATAAAATTTTATTTCCTATAAAAGCAATAGAAAGCAGTGGCCATTGTGTCTAAAGAACGTTAGAAATGATCTTAGCCTGCACACCATTAGTCTTCTTCTCCTCATTGCCCTTTTTGGGCCTCCTTTGCCATTTGAGTTAGTCTATTTTTTTTTTTTTTTGCCTTTTTGGTGGGCAGTTGGGGTTAAGTAACTTGCCCAAGGTCACACGGCTAGGTTTTTGTTTGTGTGTGCGTTAAGTGTCTGAGGCCGGATCCAAACTCAGGTCCTTCTGACTCCAGGGCCGACGCTCTACTCACTGCGCCACCTAGCCGCCCCGAGTTAGTCTATTTTTTAAGGTATTATTAGTGAATTAGTAGTGAAATCACCATATTTAGATTCAACTCAGTTTCTAATATGCTAAACAAGGAAGCCCTGTATTTTTGCCGTCCAAAGGTCGTTCTCATATGGATGTTACTTTAGTTCAACAAATGTTTATCAGGCTTGTGAGTATAGGTCTGTACTAGGTGCTGGGAATAAAAAGATAAAAATGAAACTATTCCTGTCCATGGGAGCTTACATCTGACCTGGAGGACACAATTATTTACACAATCTTTTTTGTGTAAATTTAAGAGGAAGTGGAAAAAGCACTTAAGAAAATTATGTCAGATACAGAGCAAATCAAGAACATATGAAAAACCATTCTGAAGGAGACACAATCTTGAAAGCATAGAGGGATCATTCTGTGCTCAATCAACTCCAGTGCCACCTCCAAAAAGATTTCCTTTCCTGGACTCTTCTTCCAGTTGTTAGCACTTCCAGTATGGTTTACATTCATTCATTAAAAAGTAACTGTGGTGGAGAGATAGATCTATATAGATCTATAGATACATATACACACTGTATTTACTTTTCTAGGTAAGTAAACTACCACTCCCAATATCACTTTTGTCTTTCATTTTATTACCAGTGCCTAGCGTAAGAACTGGAGTGCAGTAAGTGATTAATAAGTGCTGAATTGAATTGAATCATTTATAAGATATACCAGAGAGGAGAAAATTCTAAAAAAAAGAAATTTTAAAAATCATGTGATATTAGTACTCAAAAAAAGTTATCAATATAGGCATGTTAATGCATTGTTGATGAAGCTGTCAACTAGTATAACAATTTTGAACAACAATTTGAAAATATACAGATAAAGTGGGTAAAATGACTTTAACCTTTGACTCAAAGATTCTGTCTTTAGGCATATACCCCAAGGATGTCATTGAAGAATGACAAGAAGAAAAACCCTATACACACCACAGTATTAATTAGCTGCACTTTTTATTTTACTCAAAAATTGAAAACAGTAAAAACATTAACTAGTGGATGCCTGAGCAAATCATGATACATTAACATAATGAAATATTACTGTACTATAAGAATCTATGAATGTGACAAGTACAGAGAAATAGGGAAAAACTTTTATGAACTGATGCAAAGTGAAATAAATGGAGACAAGAAAACAATGTACAGTTACTAAAACAATACAAATTGAAAGAATAATCTCTGCAAAAGAATTGAAAATGGATGTTGCAAAATTGCAAAGAACAAACTTGGCCTCAAAGAAAAGATAGGAGAGGACACCTCCCCCCTTTCCTTTTCAGAGGGAGGGGATCTACAGTCATGGGATATTGCATATGTTGTTAGAGTTTTTCAATATATTGATTGGTTTTGTTGATTTTTTTTTTCTCTTCCTCTTAAAAAAAACTCTCTGATTATTTTCTGGGAGGTGGGAGGGACATTAATAACTGCAGATCTACATGTTTACTTTCTCATCTCTATAAAATCTTTGAGAATGATCTACATTCAAGGATATTCTTGTTGGAAATATGAGATAAAGACAAGTAGCCTTTCTTAAAGTTTTTCATCACAGACTACATCTTCATAGTTATATAATTGTCTGAAATATGCAAATTATGCAAAGTCCTGCTTTTTTGTTTGTTTATAGGAAAAAAAAATTGATTCAGTGAAGGAAGACAAAGCTTCCTAGACTTTCTTGCAATATAATCTTATACTTATGTTAAGATCATACAAGATAATTGTAGCCAGATTGTCAAAGGCTTCTGAAATGGAAAGGCATATACTCTTCAAAGGTGTTTGGCACAGATATGAATAATAATCTTTGTAGGGACAAAATTGAAGAAGGTTTCCTGATAGATAGTTAGATACTCTAGATATTTCTGTCATATGTGGAGGATATGCTGTGGTTGCATCAAGCCAAAGAAGTTTTACAGTGTTTCCCCAGTGAGTTCCATGATTATTCAAAAGATCAATTTAGCAATCCATAGATAAAAAACTAATTGGATGAAAAATGCATGTGGTCTAGACTATGACATACAATTGGAAGGAGGTCTTTATATCTGAGATAAGCACTACAGATGTAAATTTGACCCAGAGTTGAATAGAAGGAGAAGAATAGCTTAGATTCCATTTAGGAAAATATGTAGAGCTTTTTATAAATTCAAGCTGTTCTGCCACAAAACCTATCTTTAACATAAATGTTCTCCAACTTATTCTGTGTGATAACAATGGTTATAACAACACAATCCCCCAAAATGACAATTCTAGAGAACCCAAGTGGCAGTGGAGAGATACATGGTGAAGGTGGGGTCTTCTAGAGAGAGAGGGAAGGGTGACAGAAGGATGCCTTAAGTGCTGTACTATTAAAATATCTAAGGAAAGTACATTAGGTAGATCCTTCAAGGATATTCTTAGGGAGAAAATAGTCACACAGGGTGAAGCGGGGTTGTGTTTGTGTTAGGTGGAGGCAAGTTTCACACAGATCTATTGAAGTATTTAAAGGAAAGGCATGGAGAGAGAGGGAGAACATTTGAGGTATACAGGTCAGTAGGAACAAAAGCACAGAGCCAAAAACCACAGGGCATGCTTGGGATTCAGTAAGTGGTCCCAATTCAGTTGTCAAGTGGAGTATGTGAAGGAGGGGAGTATGAAGTTAGGCTAGAAAGGTTGGGTGGTGCCAATTGAATGCCTGGAGAGAAATTTGAAAGCTACTTGGTAAGCAGTAAAGATCAATTAAAGAATCTTGAGCAGAGAAATGACATGATCATTTCTCTTGAGATTATTCTAGTAGTAATATGAAGGATTGGAGATGGAAAAAGGTGGAGGTGGAATGACCTATTAGAATATAACAGTCCAAGGAGTTGGTAATCAGGGCCTAGGGCAGCTAGGTGACACAGAGGATAGAGTGCTGAACCTGGGGTCAGGAAGACTCATCTTTATAAAGTTTAGATCTGGTTTCAGTCACTAGTTGTGTGACCCTGGGCAAGTCAGTAACCCTGCTTGCCTCAGTTTCCTTATCTGTAAAATGAGTTGGAGAAGGAAAAGGCAAGCCACTCCAGTATCTTTGCCAAGAAAACCCCCAAACTACTGAACCACAACAATGAGGTCCTATACTAGGATAATAGCAGTGGGGAAAATGAAGGGAAAGCAAGTTGTGAAGTGTGTTATGAAGGTGAAATTTATTTGCCTTGGTGGCTAGATATTAGAGGTCAGGGAGAAGGAAGAGTTATACAAAGAAAATATCAGTGTTTCCAACATGGGCACTTAAAGAAATTTGAGGGGAAGATAAACTTGGTGCAGCAGTGGATAAAGCACTGAGCCTGGAGTCAGGAAGAACTGACCTTAATTCCAACCTCAGCCATTTTCTAGCTGTATGACCATGGGCAAGTCATTGTTAACCTATTTGCCTCAGTTTGCTCAACTGTAAAATGGGGATAATGATAGCATCTATCTCCCAGGGTCATTGCAAAGATCAAATGAAATAATATTTGTAAAAAGCACATAATAGTCACTAGATATAAATGCTTTTTCTCTTTCTCCTGGTTAGTGGTTCCAGTGACAAAAACATTGAAGTCTGGAAGATTAGAGGGTGGATCAAAATAAACTTGATTTTGGATATTCTTATTTTGGTATGAAGATCTATCTAGGTACAGATGTTCTCTAAGCAGTTCAAAATGCATATTTGAGCACAGAAGAAAGTCCACGCCAGAGAGGTGTATGATGGTGGTAATTTAATCCTCGAGAGTGGATCAGATTATGGATCAAGATAAGAATGCCAAGATCAAACCCTTGGAAAATACATATCTTAGAGTTGGGGATCAAATGAGAGCCACAAGGAGATGGGAAAAGGATTAAAGAACAGGAGAATCTGACGCTTGGGAAGAAAGTATCCTGAAGGAAGAAGTGATCCGACAATGTTATGTGCTTCAGAAAGAGTAAGGATGAAAAGGAGCTAGTGTATTTGACCTAGGTCTTTGGTGAGCTTTGAGGGGTAGTAGTGGTGAGATTAGAATCCAGATTACAAGGGTTTAACATAAGAGTGAGTGGGGTGGAAAACTTCCAAAGTTTAGTAGTAAAGGGGAACTGGGATACTAACTGAATGATGAAAGGGTTAAAGGAGCCTTCTTGGAATTGGGGAGAACAGCATATTTTGTAAATAAATAGCCGGAAGCCAGTGGAGGGGTGCTCTTCACATCTGTTTATTCACATGGAAATGTCTATTGTTCTCTTTTTTTAACTTCTGCAGACATTTCATCTGCTTTCAAGACTTCATCTGTTACTTCTGTTTGCTGATGCCCAAATTTATATCTCTGGTGCTCTCATGTAAGATCCAGGCCTGTATTTCCAGTCACCTTAAGGACATTTCCACTTGGATATCAGTCCAACTCAATAAATATTTATTAAGTTGTTGTATGCAAGGCACTGTGTTAGGTTCTGGGGATACAATGAAAAAAGCAAAAAGTCCCTACTACTGAGGAGGAGAACTCATAAGTAAGTCTAGTCTAAGGATAATTGAGCATCAACAACTAGGGGTTTGGGGAAGACTTTGTATAGAGAAACTGACAATTGAGTATGAAGGAAAATGAGGATTCTTAGAGGTAGAGGTAAAGAAGATGTGCATTTCAGGCATCAGAAACAGCTTGTAAAAATAGAAGAAGGTGGGGAATGGAGTATTAGTTCAGGGAATAGCTTTTAATCCGGTTTGGACTAGAATGCAGAATTTATAAAGAATAGATAGCCTAAAATAGCCCCATATTGTGCAGAACTTTACATTTAAACTAGGCTAAAGGGTTTTCATTTTATTCTATAGGCAGTAAAGAGCAACTGAAATTTTTTGAGCAGAGCTACAACATGGTCAGACTTGTGCCTTTGGAAGATTATTTTGGCACCTGGAGGACAGGTTGAAGAAGAGAGACTAGAAGGAGGGAAACCACTTAGAAAACTGTCTAGGCAAAAGGTTATAAGGTCTTAAACCAGAGTGGTGGCTAGGATGTAAGCAGGTAAGACATTCCAAGCTACCCAGAAACCTCAGAGCTATACTTTCGGGTTCATGTGCAGGGTTAGAGAGGAATCAAGAGGAGAGGTACTGTAGATAGAACAATTAGATGGCTATTCTAGGAATCCCGGCAAGAAGTGGTGAAAACTTGAACCAGTGTGGGTGGAGGCAGTAGAGGCATGGAAAAGACAGGGTAGATGTCATGGACATTTCTGAGATATCAACAGGGCTTAGTGACTGCTTCTATCTAGGGCTCATGGTAACCTTGATTTGCTGTGTAATGAGTCATTTCAGTCTCCAGGTTAATCCCATCTTATCTTTGCTACTCTTTCTCTTATTTCACAGTATATACCCTCCTTTCCAATCAAACTGGTTTGGCCCTCAAAAGTGGCAGTAGAGTGGAAGAACATCAGGCTTGAGTCTGAGTCTTTAACTACACTAGCCATGTAACTTCTGCAGAGTCATTTAGAGTGAGTTATTCTTTCTATTTCTGCCTTTCTGCTGATATCTTTTGTTATTACATCCCCTCATTTCTCATTATATCCTTCCCCCACCTCCCAAAGCCATCCCTTATAAGAAAGAGTAAAAGTAGGGGGGAAACCTAGCTCATTACAATACTGTCAATTTTTTTTTATTTTGAGTATGCCAGCCTGAAGTGATCTCTCACCACTCAACTCATAGAGTGATTATTGTCTCTTCAGCTCACTTGATGGTTAGGCACTGCTTTGTGTGGTGTGTTTTGTTTTTCTTCTTACTATTTAAATGTTCACTTGCTATTTTACTCTATAGCTTGCCTTCCTAATGAATAAGCCCAGCAGGGACAATGGTGGATACATTGGTACTCAATTTTTATAAAATTAATCTTAATCGCCTTGCTTCCTAGGACCAATAGATAGAGTATTTTAAACGTTTTTTCTCATATATTCAAGTGGGCTAAATATAAGAATTGAAATGATGATAGCATGTTCTTATTTCAGTTTCCTATGACAGAAACGTTTGGTCTTCTGTTGTGAAAGGAGATTGTTGCAACAAACAAACATCACTTTTAATGCCTTTCAGGAGTTTCTTTTTTTGAGCTTTCAAGTGAATTTTTATTATTTCTGTAAATTAATCATGTTCTTACTCTGGTTTTTTATTTTAGGTATCGTGAATGATTTAGTATGGACCCTGTTGCTAGTCACAGCTGCCACCTCCTTCAGCAGCTCCATGAGCAGCGCATTCAAGGCCTTCTTTGTGATTGTATGCTGGTGGTAAAAGGAGTCTGCTTTAAGGCACACAAAAATGTTTTAGCTTCTTTCAGTCAGTATTTTAGGTGTGTGTTTTGGACTTGATTCATATTTGATCATATATAAGAACAAATTTTACAAACAAAATACTTTCATTTAGGTGTGACTTCTCAACTTTAATAATATTATCCACTTAAATTCCATTCAAGTTTATTCCTTTTTAAACTATGCAGATCTGTCCGAAAGAATGTTATGAGCTTCCTACCTAAAATTTTTTCAACAATTAAGATGATGCCATAAAAATAGCACTCAATTATTAATAAAAATAATTATGAAATACTTTATAAAATCAGTTCCAGTGATCTAAAAACAATTCATACTCCTTAGGAATGAATAGATTAAGGAATTAAACACCTGTCATTGGGGCTTTTTTGATAAACTGAAATTTATACCACATGAGACAGTTTTATATAGATACCAAGTAGATTTTATTTTCCTTAGAAATTATCTTCAAACCTTTCTCTATTTATTGATATGTCATCTATACTTTTTTTTGTCCAAACCTATGACATCATCTCCCTAAGGAGCTCCCCTGATAAGGCAAATTTCCTTTATGGTGAATATTAGTAGTTCATCTGTAAACTATAATCTTAGAGAATTCCTTGGGGCACTAAGAGAGTGAGTGATTAGTCACCTAGCTAGGATGATTCCCATTATAGTTTGAATTTTTTTTTTTTTTTTTTAGCAATTGGGGTTAAGTAACTTGCTCAAGGTTACACGGCTAGTCATTTGATTTATGCGTGGGTGCTCATTTTCTGAGGCCGGATCTGATCTCGGGTCATCCAAACTCCGAGGCCGGCACTCTTACTCACTACGCCACCTAGCCGCCCCTATAGTTTGAATTTTAAAAGCTAGTTGCAGATTTAAAGTGTGAACTTCACAGTGATATCTTCTCCATCCTTTTTGATAGTTAATTTGCCCAAATTGTTAGAAAGATGGGATTTTTAAAAACTCTTAACAAGTTCTTGATCCTCATGTTTGTGTGTTTGATAATTATTAGCGTGGTCTTATTTGGATGCAAAGATTATTAGTACAAAAGTGTTCTTTTACACTGTAAACAGATATACTTTCTTTCATCAGGACTTTATTTCAGAATTCTTCAGGCCAGAAGAATGACATTTTTCATTTGGATATAAAAAATGTAGGAGGCATAGGGCAGATATTGGATTTCATGTACACTTCTCACCTGGATCTTAACCAAGACAATATACAGACAATGTTGGATATAGCACAGTGTTTACAAGTACAGAATGTACTGAATATGTGTCATGCATTTTTGAAATCTACTACTATCGAGCAGTCGCCCAGCTTGCCTTGTAATAGTGCATTCTCCCTGCACGGTGCTCTAGCTACTGATGCCAATGGTGTTATGGGTGAAAACTACCCTCCTCACCTACTGCAAGAGTGTTCAGCAGGTGCACAGCCTCCTAAGGTTTTGGATGGCCAGCCTTCCCATGGACCACAATCAATTCACATGCAGAATTCTGGGGAAGGACCCAAACAGACATCTGACACTATAGATGGCGGCTGTACAGAACTTCCATTTAAGCAGCCAAATTACTATTACAAACTTAGAAACTTTTACAGTAAACAGTTCTATAAACAAACTTCTTGTTCCAGTCATGAACGAGTAATTGAACAACCCTTTGCTTTCAGTGCATCTACAGATCTTAACTCAGTAGAAAACCATGACTGTACAGTTAGTCCCTCTGAATGTATCTTGGAGTCTTCTGAACATCTCCCTTCTAACTTCCTTGCCCAGCCTTTGAATGAAGCTGCCCCAGAACTGGAGTCTGACAGTACATCATTGCAGCCTGCTGAGCAGAGGAGACTGAAAAAAGCTATCCACCTCAAGAAACTAAGCTTCCTAAAATCCCAACAGTCTGCAGAAGAATCATCTGAAGCCAAAGCAGATCATTGTCTCGCAAAAGGAATAGCAGAGTCACCCTTTGTTAGTGAAAGTACTGTAGAGAAAACTATTAGTCAAAGTACTGAAGAAAAAGAAAGTGAAGAAATCATTGGTTCAGAGAATTTTGATTGTGTTGCTGAAATTGAAAGGACTGAGGGCATTGTCTTCTTGAAAGACCAGATGCAAACTCTTCAGTTGCAAAAACAATACACTTGTGAACTTTGTGGAAAGCCTTTTAAACATCCAAGCACTTTGGAGCTTCACAAACGGTCCCATACAGGTATAGTGCCTTTAGTATAAAATGGTGAACGCTTTTTAGATAGCGTTGCTGACATACATTTTTGCAAGAGATTTTTCTATTGTTGATGAACCTAATGGTTGCAAAGATTATTTGTATCTTTCAAGGGAGCATTTTGGCTACCTTTTCCTTTTTTTCACTTTTAGCTTGCAGGTACAATTACTAAGTCTTAGAATTCTACAAATAGTTCTCTGTACCCTGAACAGAAAAAGTGGCATCTTTTTATCTTATTTGATTTCTGTTCCCTATTAACATCTAAACCTTTGAGTTTTAAAAAGAAATAACTTAATTTTATATCATTAAGTTTTCATATATTCTAATATACTATATTCAGTTTAATCCTGTTCAGTTGAATATTTCTCAGCCATAGCTTGCACTAGTTTTTTAATTGTATAATTTACAATTAATTCATGAAAAAAGGAAGGTCTTTTGCTTTTTTTTCATGGACAAATCTGATAAATTATTTGAAACATCTTGGTTATAGGGACCAGTTTTTAAATTTTAATTTAAAAATGAGAATTATTCAAAACAAATATATATTGATTGAAATTGGTCAACTTATCATTTCTCCTATTTTTCAAAACAGTCTCATCTTTTAAAAAATAAAGTGTTATGAAATAGTTTATATAAATTGTACCTTGCCTTCCTATAATTAAAGTTGATTATTTTAGAATAAACATTTCACAGAGATTTGCCAGCAAATTATGGGCTCCTGAGGTGTTATATATTTTAGAATGTTTTCATGACAGTTATTATGGAAATAGCTACATGATTATGGTCAATACAAGAAATACCACTTGATAAGATATTTCTCTTCTTAATATGTCCTAGAATTCTCAGGTCTTGATTTAGTTCTTTTGTTGTTTACTAGGTTGAAATTACTCTGTCCTAAAGAACAAAAAAGTAAAGTTGCCTTTAACCCTAGGCTCTGTCCAAAAAGTTTTTATTTTTGTACCTCTAAATTATAAAAAAAAATTCAGAGGTATAATTATCTGCCTTTCTCTCACATACATGCATGCACACATACACAAACACACACATTTGATATTGAAAACCTTATCTTTGTAGTTTCAGAGGCAGCAAAATACTGTTTTGTACTTTGAAGGCACATCTCTTGAATGACAGTAATAGTATACTCAAAATTAATACAAAGAATCTTGTCAAAAAGGAAATAAATCTTTTGAGATATGTGGTACTCTGTTAAGAGTGGTTGTTGACCTCAATAATTTGTGAGCCTAGGCCATATGTGACCCCAATTTTCTTATTGTATTTTCTGGTAACAGAATTTTAATTTGTCCTTGAACCTATTATCACATTATCCCAGACGTGTCTATAGAATTAAATTTAAAATTAAAAATGAGTAGAGAATAGCCAGTGATCAACGATATTCTATCATCCACAAAGCCAACCTATACTTTCAAGAAGAGCTACAAATAAAAATATATTATTTCCATCATAAACCTAGGTCAGTAATCTATAGTTTTACTAGACCAATAAGCTATAATTTTACCAGAGCAGGAAGAAAAAAATTTAATTCTAAAGATGAGGGCACATTATAGGAAATGTGCCATCTCTTCTCTGGCAATATATTTTGATAAGCTTTAATTTACTATGAGGGGAATGAGAAAAATAGGACTTTTTTTGTCCTCCACACCTATCCAGACAGCATGATTTAAAGTCAGTACTTTGTTCCAGCAAAAGACCACAGCTAATAATGAAAACTAAAAATAATCTGTTAATTCAGACTGAGGTCAAGGAAAATCATAATTTTCCACCCTTTCCCTAGTCTCTATGGGTCCATTCTCCATATACTTTTCCTTTCATGCCCCTTTCTGTTATGTGCATAGAAAATGGCAGAGGTTCAACAGCCCTGGCCTTAAAGTACAGTGAGACCTTCAGGGCTTAATGCCAGTTTCACTTATTGGGTTATCACTGGCAGGTCACTGCCTTGAGCTTGTTTTCCTAATCTGGAAAATAAGGAGAATATTTGTGGGATCCTAATGGGATTGTAGCAATCATACTGTATCTGTAGATCTATCTCTAAAGTGCTTTGTAAGCTTTCGAGCCCTCAAAAAATATCAGGTGTTTTATTAGAAACAAATGGTAGAAGTGGGAGTGTTTATGCAAGAAGAGGTGAAGAGGCTCCTGGGATAGCCTTGGTGGTAGAGCACCTCTGCTTTTGGGCTCAGAATGGGGGTACAGGGCAGAATAATTTTGTACTTTGTGTAGATGGGGCTTTCATTTGAATGTGTGAGTTGTTTAGCTACAATAATTAGACATTATGGACTAGATATAGTTATTTTAGAGGGAAACAACCAATTACAAAAAAAAAAAAATCATTATTTTTCCCCATCAGAGATAGGTTCTATGACTATGTGTAAATGATTCAGGAACACAGTGTTACTATTTATAAAAACTACTTCTTCAAAGATAATCACTGATTACACCATCACTACTAACAATTTTACATGTTCTGTTTTTGTTTTAGGTGAGAAACCTTTTGAATGTAACATTTGTGGGAAACACTTCTCCCAGGTGGGAAAAATTTTATTTATAGCTAATTACTGGAAACCTGAGGGAATTGCTTGTTTTTAGTACAAATACAGCAGTTATCTTTGTAGTATTTATGAGACAAGGTTTTGCATTTTTCTTAACGTAATCTTGCTTAAAGAATTTCTAGTTAGCCAGGATAAAAATAATTTTAAAGGGAAAAAAATCTGTTTCCCTTATAAAGGGACAAGAGGGAAAATTTTTTTCTCAAGTGAATGAACTTTTACAATACTAAGATGGACTGAATTCTGCTCAATTTCCCTCCCCCTTTTTGCAGAGGTCCCAGTAAAACCAATAGTGCACACACCCAAAAGCAATTTTGGATTGTCTTTGAAAAAGAGAGCAATGACTGGTCCATGCTTGAACGCCTTTTCAGCTGAGAGTAGAACCTGTGAGAGTTTGTGTCCTGACAGCATAAACTTCAGCACCAGGATGTCCTCCACTGCACAGAGGGATCCAAGGAATCTTAGAGGAGGGGAGAGATCCCTTTAGTTTTATTGAGCATCTCTTTGACAGGTTGTTATGAGGATCAAATGAAATCATATATGAAAAGTACTTGTATACCTTAAAACCCTGTGTAAATGGGAGCTCTTGTTATTTGTTTTCATTCCTCTTCCTTATGGCTAAAGGATTGAGTCTGTTGTTTCACTATAACCTCTCCCTTATCCGCTCAGTCCCTAATATATCTTTGCATTGTTGACACATCCTACATAATGGCTATCTAATTAAATTATTACTTAATTGGTGAATCCACATCATTCTTGTAAGCTGTGATTTTTAAGTAATAGAATTACTTGTATTAAACATATCTGTGCTTCATTAGACAAATGGATGTTGTTCCTGCCAAAGTCACCTCCTTGCAGCAGCATGCTTATGTTATCAATGTCTTTGCACTGCTCAGAACATTTCATAAACTTCTTTTGGGGTATTCCTTATGAGTGCTTTTCAGTATGTTTAGTGGCATATATTTGTCCTTTAAGGGTAGAGGTTTTTTTAAACACCTGAAAGGTATTGGAAGCCAAGTTTGGTGAATTAGAAAAATGATTAAAAATCACTGGTGGAACATGCATTAGATACACCTGTCATTAAGATTCCTTGTTCCTTGCTCTACTTTTCTGTTACCTCCAGCAATTCCTATACCCTCCCTGGCCCCCAGTCTTATACCTTCCTTTAATCTCACTTAATCTCTCATCTTTCATATCTAGGTCACTACCAAGATACTTTTTTCCTATATAACATTACCTTGGATCTTTCCTCTCTTATCTTTGGTTTCCCTTCTATGGCTATAGAACTCTGTATTAGGCAACTTCTGTGCCCAACAGTATTCTTTCTTACCTCTCTAAGAGCCAGAACCATTTATTTCCAGTATCATTTCATTAATATCAGCTTCCTCAAAGATTGCCAATTATGATTGCCTCACCTCAAATTAAAACTTCTAGCTTCAATTGATTCCTTAGCAAGTGACCTTTTTTTTTTTCAGAACAAATTAGCAAATATTTATTATATACCAATTATTCACTAAGCTCTTTTGTAGGCTTGTGGGGGAATCCAGAGGAGTGTTTGTTCCAGGCCCTAAAGAATCTTACAATCTTGTTGAAGAGATGAGAGAGAAACAGTTTAACATTTCCCTGACAATTAACAGTTTGATCACCTTCTTTCTGATCAAATTTCTTAACACTCCACTATCCTGATTTTCTCTTTTTCTGTCTCCTTTATGAGTTCTTCCTTTTGTCTGCTATAAGAAACATTGAAGATTTAATCTAAAGATATACACACACACACACACAAACACACAAACACACACATATACACGTTAAGTGATTTACCTATATCATAAAGGTCATACATGACAGAGCCAAGATATACTTATTGATCTCCTGGTATGTATGTTAGGAGCTGGGATATTCCTGTTGTGACCCCAGTTCTTGCCCTCAAGAAACTTAAGACCTAGTTGGTGATTACAGTATGCAGATAACTCATACTAAACCGTGTTTGATAAGTTCCATACAAATGGTATAAAATATTGCTGGAGGAGTTCAGGGGAGAAGATCTCTTTCAGCAGAGGTAATCAGAGAAGGATTTGAACTGGTCCTTGAAGGAAAGTAGGATTTCAAAAGATGGAGAATGACGAGGTGGTTAAAAGTAAGCATTCTGAAGTGACTTAAATGGTTTGAACAAAGTAGAGACAAGAAAGTACAAGGCTAGTTTGGGGAATAATGAGTATGTTGGTTTAGCTAGAACGGTAGAGTTGTACAGGTATAAAATTGGAAAGGTAGGTGGATACCAGAGGAATTTGGACTGGGCAGTGAAAACTTAGGAGCATTAGATTGACGTGACCAAAGCAGAATTTTGGGAAGATCAGTCTGATGACTGGTGTGTCTGATGACCATTAGGATGTCATTGGGAATGGAAAAGGAGCTGATATCTAAGACGTTATAGGCAAAGCCCTGATCACTTTTTCTAGTTCTTGCCCCTCATTTTCATCTGTCTTCTGTATGTTTTCATCTGGTTGTCCTAATATTACTTCTAGTCCAACAAATGTTTCTAAAAGCACCCTTGTCATTTTTCCCCCTCCAAGAACCCCTCCCCAATAATTTTTCCTGATTTTGCTCCTCTGTTCTCTCAGTATCGAAGTTCATAGCCTGTTATCTTTTATTTTTTTTCACACTTGATAGAGAGGCAGACTTGAAGTCTAATCAGAAGAGCACTACATTTACAAACAGAAGACCTAGGTTCATATCCAGATTGTTATTTACTATGTGTGTGACTCAGGGTGAGTGGTTGAACTTCTCTGGGCCTCATTTACCTCTTTGTAAAATGGCCTCTAAGTTCTCCCCAGCTCTAAATTTGTGATCCTAAGCCTTGTTGAATTAAAACTTCCATTAGGCACTGGAGAAAATAAAAAGACAAATAAGATATAGGCCTTTCCCTCAAGAACCTTCTATCTTATTGGAGGAAAAGTCTGTACAGAGAAATAGTGCCATTTACAATTTGTCAGTGGTGTAGGGGATGAAATGCCCCTGGAGTCAGGACACATCTAACCCTGGCTGTGTAACCACGGACAAGCTATGGGACTTCTTTGAAGGTCAGGCAACTTTCTAAACTGTCTGCTAAGTTTTAGAGTGTCAGAAGTTCTCATACTGGCCTTTGTTATTCTATTCCTGTATTACCATAATAGCTTTCTAATTGGCTGCCTTCCCTCCAATCTCTACTAAGTTAAATTCAACAAAATATTTTTTTTAGTGCCTACAGTGTTAGAGGCTCTATGGTAGGTCCTGAGGATACAGACACAAAAATGAAGAAACTTGTATTCTCCTGCAGGAAAGATAAACAAATGGAATTGATGAAGGAAAGACCACTAACAACCAGGAGAACCAGGAAGGGCTTTATATAAGAAATAGCCCTTGAGATGAATCTTTAAGGAAAGTAAGAGTCCTAAGAGGCAGAATTAAGAAGGAAGCACATTCCAGGTGTGGGGGCAGTCTTCCTAAAGTGTAATGATGGAGTAACTTAACTCCACAAAACCCTTAGTGAGTCTTCTTTACTTACCAAATAGAATCCCTGTGTCTGCCTGGGATTCAGTTTGGCAATTCTGTTGACGATGGTTACTCCCTGTGCCTACAGTGCTAGTCTCTCCAGCTCCATCTGTTGATATACTTAACTTTCAAATCTCAGCTCAGATACCACCTTCTTAGTGGAATTTTCTCTGATTCTTCCAGTTTGAAGCAAGCACTTGTACTCTCTGTCTCTAATGTGTGTTGTGTGACTGTGTTGAGGGGATGATTCAACCAACCAAACCATCTCCCTCTACTTGTCTATAGAAAGCCAGTGTTCTAGTTGGGCCAGACTAGGCCAGGCCATTAACTTTCTCAAGCACACCAGGCAACTTCTCTTGGCCTGACACCTCTGCCTCCCTATCACATCATTCCTTCTGCCTGAAATGCAGATGTCCTCATGGTCCTTCCCATCAAAATTTTGTTTCTTGGATGGCAGGCAGCATAAGATACTAAGAACACTGGAACTTGGAGTCAGAAGATCTAATTTAATTCTTGGCTCTGTCACTAATTATGTAACATTGAGCAAGTGTCTGTACATTTCTCTTTCCTCCTCTATAAAACGAACATGAAAATACCTGTGCTCTCTAACTGTAAAGGGCCATTGTGAGGAAAGTGCACTGTACAGGGTATCTTGCTAGAGAAATGTGAACTGCTAGCATTATTTCCTTCAAGAACCAGCTCAGGTATTTAAACCTACTTAACCTCTCCACAACCCCCAGAGACATTGCTCAAGACATTCTTTTTATGAAATGTCCTTTCAACACTTCTCTACTCAGCCATCCCATCCCATTCCTTCAGGACCTGTTCCATATTCAACTCCTTGAAGCCTTCTCAGAATAACTTTATTGGCCTTAATACTTAAGAATATCAGGTACTGGGGTGGCTAGGTGGCACAGTGAGTAGAGTGTTGGTCCTGGAGTCAGAAGGACCTGAGTTCGGATCTGGCCTCAGACACTTAGCACACACACAAACAATAACCTAGCCGTGTGACCTTGGGCAAGTTACTTAACCCCAATTGCCCTCCAAAAAGGCAAAAAAAAGAATATCAGGTACTATGCTAATTTACATGCCCTTTATTTTCTGTGTAGGGATACCTGTGTATTTCTGAAGACTATGATTTTTTAGTTACATTTATTTTCTACGTATCTGTTTTATTTAAATTATATTATGCAATTAAATTACAGTTAAATTATACCATCCTTATAGGTAGAGTTGTTAGTTTTCCCATAAAGAACTGTGCATATAATGGATATTTAATAAATGTAAATTTAATAGTCTAAGAGTCAGTTTCTTAAAACTTTAACCAGAATAGTCTTTTGTGGATTAAAGTAAACCTGTATCAACATAATAGGTTTAAATAAGATTGCCTTGTGATTAGCATGAATGCTTGCTTTGGTAGCAATGACTTAGAATGGATTCTGATTGCATTGGTCAATTCAAAAGTAGAAAAATGGCTTTATTAATAAGAACCAAATTGGTTTTTTTGGAAGTTATTTTAAAATACTAATTTTGTTTTTCTTAAAGATCTGGGGTTTTTAGTTAACCACAAATTCATTATATGATGTAGCTGGCACAGTCTTTGGCATTATAGAACTTTGCAATTAGGAGGGACCACAGAGGTTATTTAGTACAGCCCATCTTTGAAACATGGATTGCTACTGTAACATCCATAACAAATAGTTATTCAACTTCTACTTAAAACCCTTAAGTGATGGGGAAACTCATTACATATTGAAGTAGTTCATTTTATTTTGGGGATGGTGTTTATTATTAGAACATTTCCCCCTGTATTGATGAAAAATATGCCCTTTACTTACTGTAACTTCAGCTCATTTTTCTTGTTCTACTCTCTGTGGCTAAAACAGAGCAAATTTAACACCTTCATTAGTTAACATATAATGTTCATATTACAGGAGCTAATAATAATCCCATTTCATTCTGGCCAGATCATATCTGCAATATACTTTTTAGTTATGGGTACCATAAGTTATGTATAGAGTGCAGGACTTGGAGTCAAGAAGACTCATCTTTGTGAGTTCCTATCTGACAGTTTAGAAAGTTGCCTGACCTTCAAAGAAGTCCCATAGCTTGTCCGTGGTTACACAGCCAGGGTTAGATGTGTCCTGACTCCAGGGGCATTTCATCCCCTACACCACTGACAAATTGTAAATGGCACTATTTCTCTGTACAGACTTTTCCTCCAATAAGATAGAAGGTTCTTGAGGGAAAGGCCTATATCTTATTTGTCTTTTTATTTTCTCCAGTGCCTAATGGAAGTTTTAATTCAACAAGGCTTAGGATCACAAATTTAGAGCTGGGGAGAACTTAGAGGCCATTTTACAAAGAGGTAAATGAGGCCCAGAGAAGTTCAACCACTCACCCCGAGTCACACACATAGTAAATAACAATCTGGATATGAACCTAGGTCTTCTGTTTGTAAATGTAGTGCTCTTCTGATTAGACTTCAAGTCTGCCTCTCTATCAAGTGTGAAAAAAAATAAAAGATAACAGGCTATGAACTTCGATACTGAGAGAACAGAGGAGCAAAATCAGGTGTGACCCTGGGCAAGTCACTTTATTCTGTTTGCCTCGGTTTCCTCATTTGTAAAATGAGCTGGAGAAGGAAATGGCAAACCACTCCCCTATCTTTGCCAAGAAAATCCCAGATAAGGTTGTCGAGAGTTAGACACAACTGAAATGGCTAAACAGCAACAAACCATATTTTAAGAGGACATTGGCAAATGGTAGTTTGCCAGAGTAAAAGGGAGAGTGGACATAATAGCACATAAGAAACAGACAAAATAATTGCTTATATGTAGCCTGGAAAAGAGAGGACTAATGAGAAATGAGTGCTGTCTTCAAGTGTTTGCATAGCTGACATCTTTTTTTTTTTCCGGAGGGGGGATGGCAGGGCAATTTAGGTTAAGTGACTTGCCTAAGGTCACACGGCTAGTAAGTATTAAGTGTCTGAGGCCAGATATGAACTCAGGTCCTCCTGACTCCAGGGCTGGTGTTGTATTCACTGTGCCACCTAGCCAGCCCTGAGCTTCGATCTTTCAAAGGGAGTTGTTTGGATGTCATTTTAGAGGGTAAAACTAGCCCTGTTGGGTGGAAGTTGTAGGAAGGCAGGTTTTGTTTTGGCTCAGTATTGGGAAGAATTTTCTCATGCTTAGAGCAGTCCTACAATGGAGTAGGATGTGTTAGTATGCTAGTCCCCATCACTACAACTATTCTGGTAGAGGCTGGATGATTACCTGTCAGGATCTTACAGAAATAGTTCTTGCATTGGCTATGTATTCATCCCTAAGGTCCCTTCCAACTCTTAAGATGATGTGATTTTTGTTTGGACTCTATGCCTCAGTGTGGCATAGAGGTGTCTGTGGTTTTTCAAAAATTACAGAAACAAAATACAATCCCTGAAAGATGTTTCCAAGCTAGAATGTTTCCATGATTGGTCCAGTGATATACTGTCACTGTTACCTGAGAATAGCCCAGGTATGCTTAGAGATGTTCACCAAGTTGGCTGCAGGTTGACGATGTTTTTAGCCACAGTAACTTTTGAAGTCCTAGAGGGCTTGTTATCAGCATCAGTGGAGGGAGTATCCACACTAATGAAATTTCAGAGTCTTGGAGCACTCAAGTGTGAAATCTGTGCTCTAAGGAAATAATATAGCAATGCAATTAGTACATGGTATATCTGTAGGGACAGTTTTTAAAAATTAAGCAAAATTCATAATACATTTCCATTATTAAATAACTAAGAAATTAAGCCCTTCTAATAGTATCATGTTGCAATTTTAAATGGAAGATGGTGTTTTTTAAAATTAATTATTATGTAATTTATTTAAAAGAAAAAGACTATTAAAAAAAAGATATAATAAAACCATAGCAGATTTCATAATTTTATATTATAATTTTTGACTTTCAAAATACAAAGTAATATAAAATAATAGTTAACCAGATGGAGCTTTATAGATAGTTGTAATTGCTTAATTTTTTTCTTAAATTTAATAGAAAAAAGAATGATCTTTCAGATGTAACATCACATCCTCTTACTAATAGAAACTCATTAAATGTTCTGTTTCCAGGCAAACTGATGTATTTTTGTAAAGATTCCTTGTAATACTGTTCCTTCTATACAGGCCAACTATATTTTTTCCACAAAACACTTACTTCCTGGCATTTATAAAAATGTATCTATGTTCTTTGTGTGATGATGGGCCAACAACTTAACTTTTCGGTGCCTGTACCCAGATAACCCTTTAACTATAAAACCACTGATAGCTTGTCAGTCTGTACTGATGGAGGAAGTTTCCACATTAAGAACTTCCCATAGAAATGGAATCAGAGGTCCAGACCCCTCTTCCCTCCAAAAAAAATCCTACAGAATTTTATGGAGTTTTATATAAATTGCATAATATTTAAGCATTTTTTAAAAATGTGTGTATGTCCATTCACAGATTAAATTTAGACTTTTTAGCTTACAAATAACATACATATGAATTGTATGTGTATCTTTAATGAACATTACAGCTTAAAAAAATGTCGTATTTTCTGTTGGCTGTTATTCCACTGTCCACTTATTGTGAATCATGTCTGGTAATTACTAACTACCTGTGCATTATGACTTCTGGATTCTGTTTTTCCAGTCAATTTCTCAGCAACACAATAGTAGTTTAAAATTTTTTTTAACTGGGGGGATGATACATCCAGAAGACTTTCTTTGCTAAATTATGGCAGTGGTGTGCCAAAACAAGATAGGTATTTTTTAAGTCATTTAAATGGTGATTAGAGGCAAAAAAAGAGGTGTGGGTTTCTTTTTTGGTTTTTGGTTTTTTTTTTACTCTAATACCATTGTGGTATTACTTATTTTTTGCAATTTAATATTGGTTTTTACATGAACATTATGAATTTTGTACTTTGCAAAATTTCTGGGGGAACAAATATGAATAGCTGCATGACTAATTAATTGCCATTTTATAGATTAATAGACAAGTTAAAATGATAAACCCATCCAGTGGAACTAATTGAACTTGTCAAGGAAATATGTCTAAATTAAATTAGCTTCTTTATTAAAAATATTCTATTATAGAAAAAAATTGACCACTTGGGAATCTAGAACTGTGTAGTCTCAGATGGAAGAGACCCAGGAGTCACAGTATGTAACCCCAGCTCACTCTTTACAGCATACCTGACAATTGGTTATCTAGCCTCTTCTCAAATACTTCCACTGCCTCACAAAGAGAGTTAATTCCATTTGGGGGTTGCTTTAATTGAAAGCTAGTTCTATGATGTTGGCTTGAAATTTGCCTCCCTAAATCTTCTACCTGCTAGTCGGAATTCCATCATCTGGAGTCAAGCAAAACATGTTTAATCTGTCTTCCACAAGCAGCCCTTCAGGTACCTGAATTTAGCAATCATGGCTCCCCCCTAAGCTCTCCCTTTCAGGCTAAACATCCTCAATTCCTTTCTCCAAAGATTATGATATCATTTACCTTTACCATCCTGGTTATGCCCCTTTTAAAGTATGTTATTCAGAACTAAGCATGATATTCCAGATGTGGTCTGATGAAAGCATTCTATTTCTCCCCTTTATTTTCCCCTCTCCTGTGCTTGTGCTTCAAGGAAATAGAAGTTTCTTTGTTTTTCTTACCCAAAGTGGAAATAAATTTCTAGCTCACACCTTATACTGTACACATCCACAATCAAACTCTTCACCCCCAGCCAAATCTGCCTCCTCCCTCCCTCCCTCCTCCTCCCTCCCTCCCTCCCTCCCTCCCTCTCTCTCTCTCTCTCTCTCTCTCTCTCTCTCTCTCTCTCTCTCTCGTCACCACCATCCTTCCAGGTTTGTTATCTCATTCATCTTTTGATTCCTCTGTCTCTCTCAGAGTATATATTCAATTAATAATCAAGTGTTGTTTTATCTTACTTAATACTATTTATTATATTTGTCCCTTCCTTGCAACTCCCACTGAAATTAATCTGGTATAAGCCCTTATCTCTTCTCTTCTAGACTATTGTAGCAGCTTTCTGTCTGTTTTTCCTTTTTCCACTCTGTCTCTTATCCAGTCCAACTTTTACAGTGATGCTCATGTAATGTACTGGGAATGGTTGTTACTACTTAGAATTTTTCAGTGGTTCCTCATTGTGTGTTTAATGTATGAACTAATCCTACCATTCAGAGATGCCCATGATAGCGCTTTACCTACCTTTTCCATCTAACTTTATCCTCATGTGTATTCTAGGCTCCTGCCAGACTGAATTTTATTCTCTTTTCTTGTCCCCATCTGTTATCCTTTGTTCTTACCATTACCCAGTGCTAGAATGGACCCCTTCCTTCTGGTACAAAAAAAAAACCCCCCGCTAAAACAAACTCTGTTGAAATGCCTCCCTTCTTTCAGGGCCCAGCTTAGCTTTTACCTCTTTAACAGGCTTTGTCTCTTTTCTCAAATTTCTGATAAACTTTACATAAGCCTCCCCTTTGCAGAAGTCTCACTGCCTCTGGTTTCATATTTATTATTTTTTTAAAATCACATTGTATTGTAAGCCCCTTGACAGCAGGGTCTTTGTATCTGTAGATCCCCAGCACAGTCCTATATGCTTTAGGAAAGCAGTTACTTTCAAAATTTCAAGCAAGAATCAAGAATCTAACTTATGCCACTTGTTTAGCAATTTAATGAGTTAGTGCTACTCCACAGAACTATAATTTATGCTTCTCTTGGTTATTGCAGTAAAAGGCCTTTCTCAGTCTCTGTCTTTAGGCTAGAATTTAGTCTAGAAACTAGAGATTGGTATTTTGATTTTTTTATAACTTCTTCAAATGTGAGCATCCTTCTGAATTCAAGCGGTCTTTCTAAAACCCTTACATTTTTTTCTTTGCAGGCAGGTAATCTACAGACTCATTTACGTCGTCATTCTGGTGAGAAACCCTACATCTGTGAAATCTGTGGGAAAAGGTTAGTGCTGAATTTATTCCTATGCATATACAAAATAGACCCTTTAAACGTAGGTTGTATTCCCTTGGAAACTAACATATGAACTTATTCCATTTAATATCCTTACTCGGTTCCCTTAAAACATGGTGTTAGATGAAAAGATGTTAGTAGGGAAGGGTAAGTTCCATAGGAACAGTGTTAAAAATGTTATCTTCCTTTATAGAGGGTTCATATAAGATTCATCCTGATATACAGTGTATTTGTTTCCTTTTTTCTATCTTTTTTTATTTTTTAGTTTACATCATTCATTTCCACAAGATTTTGAGTTACAAATTTTCTCCCCAATTTTCTACCCACCACCCCAAAACAGCGTTCCCACTGAATATCACCTCCCCTAATCTGCTCCCTCCCATATCTTCCCCCATTCTCCCTTCATCTTTCCAGGAGGGCATGGTGGATCTCTATGCCCCAGTGCCTGTATATCTCATTTCCCAGTTACATGTAAAATAATAATAATATGTATGTATATTTTTAAACATTTGATTTTAAAACTTTGGATTCCAGATTCTTTCCCTTCCTCCTTCATCACCCCCCCTCACTGGGAAGATAAGCAATTCAATATATGTTGTACATGTGTAGCTATGCAAAACATTTCCATAGTGGATATATTGTGAAAGACTGACCATATTTCCCTCCATCCTATCCCACCCCCCACTTGTTCCATTCTCTACTTTCATCCTGTCCCTTTTCCAAAGTGGGTGCTTCCAAATTCCGCCCCCCCCAGCCTTCCCTTCCGTTATCTCCCCTCTCTTCCCCTTCCCCTCTACTCTCCTGTAGGGTGAGATACCCTATTTAGTGTGTCTAAATAAGTGAAATTCAATGAGAATAAGGTTGACTCACTCCCTTTTGCCTTTCTGTTCTTCCCTTCCATTGTAACCATTTTCCCTTGCCTCTTCTATATGAGATAATTTACCCCATTCTGTTTCTCCCCATCTCCTCTCATTATATTCCTCTCTCACCTCTTTAAGTATCATCCCTTCCTGTTCAATTGGTCCTATGCCCTCTGTCTATGTATACCTGTAGACATAATATATACACACTCACATATGTATTCATATGCCCATATACCCTCCTATATGGACACATATATGTATGTATGTATACATATACACACATATACATACATACACACACACACACACACATACATACATTCAGATCACCAGCAACTGTGGGGGTTTCCAGAATTATCAACACATAGATGCCAAGGACAAAGTGAGAGGTCAATGCATTGTGGACTTTGAGACCTGGGAATTCATAATGCAATTGGCCTTTTCCCCCAGGACAAGAAGCTGCTGAGGTGGTGTAGGCCATGCAGCCACTGCTTTGTGGTTGTTTCAGAGCTCCTGCTCTGCAGATTGTAGGGGGACCAAGCGACCCTTCTGAGGGGTAATATTTTTATATATATATATGTATATATATATATATATACACACACACACACACACACACACACACACACACACACACACACACACACACACACACATATATATATACATTTCTATTCCCTTCAACTGTTCTCATACTGAGAAAGGTTTCATGAGTTACAGTTACCAATTTTCCATGTAGGAATATAACTAGTTCAACTTTGATAAGTTCTTTATGATTTCTTTTCCCTCTATACCTTCTCAAGTTTCTCTTGCTTCTTGTGTCTGAATGTCAAATTTTCTATTCAACTCTGGTTTTTTCATCAAGAATGCTTAAAAGTCCTCTATTCCACTGAATGACCATACTTTCCCCTGAAACATGATACTCAGTTTTGCTGGGTAGGTGATTCTTGGTTTTAATCCCAGCTCCTTTGCCCTCCAGAACATCATATTCTATGCCCTTTGATCCCGCAGTGTAGAAGCTGCCAGATCCTGCACTATCCTGATTGTGTTTCTATAATATTGAAATTGTTTCTTCCTGGCTTCTTGTAATATTGTCTCCTTGATCTGGGAACTCTGGAACCTGTCTATAATATTCCTAGGAGTTTTCTTTTTGGGATCTTTTTCAGGAGGTGATTGGTGGCCTCTTTAAACCTCTGTTTTGCCCTCTGCTTCTAAAACATCAAGGTAATTTTCCTTGAAAATTTCTTGAAGGATGATTTCTAGGTTCTTTTTTTGATCATGGCTTTCAGGTATTCCAATAATTTTAAAATTATCTCTCCTGGATCTATTTTCCAGGTCAGTGGTTTTCCCAGTGAGATATTTCACATTGCCTTCTATTTTTTCATTTGTTTGGATCTGTTTAATAGTATCATGATTTCTCATAAAGTCACTAGCTTCCATTTGCTCCAGTCTAATTCTGAAGGAATGATTCTCCTCAGTGAGCTTTTGAGATTCTTTTTTCCATCTGGCAAATTCAGCTTTTTAAGGCATTCTTCTCCTCATTGCCTTTTTGAGCCTCTTTTGCCATCTGAGTTAGTTTATTTTTTAAGGTGTTATTTTCTTCAGTCAGGTTGTTGACTCTCGTTTCATAATTTTCTTGCATCGTTCTTATTCCTCTTCCCAGTTTTTTCTCCACTTATTTAATTTTCAAAATCCTTTTTAAGCTCCTCTGTGGCCTGTAACCAGCTCATATTTTTCTTGGAAGTTTTTGGTGCAGTAGTTCTGACTTCCATGTCTTCCTTCTGTTCCATGCTTTGATCCTTTTTGTCCCCAAAATAGGGATGTTGCTCTGTTTGCTTTGCTTCCTTTGCTTCCTTATGTTGCCACTCAGTTACTTGACTTTTGAGCTTTTTGCCGCAGTAGAACTCTGTTACCAGAAACGGGAATTTTATCCCAAACACTGGGGTTTTCACAGATGCTGGAGGTATTAGTTGGGTGCCCCCTCTGAAGCCTCCACACACTCTGGCAGACTGCTCACGCACCCCAGGACCTCCAACCTAGACTGCAATCCAGATCCAAGCAGGTTAAAGCAAGAGCAATTACCCCTCATAATGGTCACTTGGTCCCCCTACAGTCTGCAGACCAGGAGCTCTGAAACAACCACAAGGCGGTGGCTCCATGGCCTACACCACCTCAGCAGCTTCTTGCCCCGGGGGCAAAGGCCAGATTGCATTCTGAATTCCCAGGTCCCAAAGTCCACAATACGCTGACCTCTTACTTTGTCTTTGGCATCTATGTGTTGATAATTCTGGAAACCCTCACAGTGCCAGCTGGCTGCTGGTTAGGCTGCCCTGAGGCTAAAACCTCTGGCTCCCTCAGGACTGGGGTTGGCTCCTAGCACACTTCGATGGCCCCTTCCTGCCAGCCTGCTGGGCTGTCCTCAGCGGGAGGTTAGCTTCTCTGTGTCATTTTCTGAGTTCTGTAGCTCCAAAGTTTGTCTAGAGTCATTTTTTACATGAATTGGGGGAGGGGAGAGCTGGAGCTGCAAGGAAGTCCTGTTTCTACTTCGCCATCTTGACTCCTTGTATTTGTTTCTTTTGTGAACTTATCTAAGTGTAAGTATTCTTCCTGTTTATAAGAGGCATTGAGTCATAGGGGTCAGAGAATTGGCATTAGAGCCAGGAAGACCTGGGTCCAAGTCCAGCCTTTGACACATACTGGCTTTGGGACCCTGGATACTTCATGTCTCAGTGCTCTGGACAACTCTTGCAATTTGTATATATTTTCTTACTGGAAAACCATAAGTAGCATATCCTAACAAATTTCATTTTTTTGTCTTAGCTTCTCTAAAACTTGGAACCAGATTTTACTACCAGTTGTAATAATTTATTCATAGAATCCTAGCACATCAGGAATGGAATATCTAATCCAAATGTCTCATTTTAAAGATTAGGAAATAAGTCCCAAAGAAGGGAAGTGACTTACCCAGTGAGGTTTTTTTTTTCTATTGAAAATAATTAATTTTCATTTTTCTATTAAGAAAGACAGTCAATATAATGATAAATATTATAGCATCTGGTTCCATATCTTTAGATAAAAAGGATTTATCAGAGCTCAGTCTAGAACTTAGTCCCTTGCCATTTCCTCTTCACTGTACATTATCTCACATCTTGGATTCCTGGCCATATCTGCTTTTATTTACTTCCTTTAGATCAGGTCTGCACAACCTGTGGCCACCTGAAATCCTTTGATGTGCCCGTGGGCTGCCTGTGTCCCGTGGACCTCAGGCCTGCTTTAGATCATCTCTGTTCTATTTTGTTTCTGAACATACTATTTTATATTACATTTTAACCTGTAAAATTCTTGAAGCTCTTTTGAAAAATAATTTATTAAATCAGTATTATTATTTTTAATTATTAAGAATAAAACCATGGGGTGGTTAAGTGGCACAGTGAATAGAGCACCGGCCCTGGAGTCAAGAGGACCTGAGTTCAAATCCAGCCTCAGACTTTTAACAGTTACTAACTGTGTAACCTTGGGCAAGTTACTTAACCCCAGTTGCCCTGCCTTCCCCCTCCAAAAAAAGTGCAAAAAAAAAAAAAAGACTAAAACTACTAGCATAATGATGATTAACAGTAGAATGTTTTGTTCCGTAGTCCATAAAACAGGGTAAGAAAGATTTATCATGCAGTTCTTTTTTTTAAGGCCTACCTACATGAAGTTCTAATTTCTTTTTTAAAAGCCAATTTTAGAAGAGGTACTTTAGATAAAGATGGACTACAGTGCTCTTGATCACCTCTGATTAAGAATTCAGTACATTCCCTCCCTCAGTGACATGCACTTAGGAAGATTCATAGTAGTGCTGAAACATCCCTAATTGAATTTTCATATTCCATTACAGATTTGCAGCCTCTGGTGATGTCCAGCGTCACATTATTATTCACTCGGGAGAAAAACCACATTTGTGTGACATCTGTGGCCGAGGTAGTCCCAGAATCTTCACTCTTCTCTGTTAAAGACTTCTGATTAACATGCGGAGTGTCCATCTTGAGCTCATTCCTGTTGCATCCTTTTTTAGGGTTTAGTAATTTTAGCAACTTAAAGGAACACAAAAAGACTCACACGGCTGATAAAGTCTTCACCTGTGATGAATGTGGGAAATCTTTCAATATGCAACGCAAGTTGGTGAAACACAGAATTAGGCACACTGGTGAGCGACCTTACAGCTGTTCTGCATGCGGTGAGTACTACAACTCTTGTCAGGCATCATCTGGGTACACAGTCTTTTCTCTAGGGCTTAAGATCATTGGATTTAGTAGAGTGAACACTGGACAAGGAGTCAGGAGTGTTATGTTTTTTCCTCAATCCCAACATTAACTTTGTGATACTGATCAAGTCACTTGACTTTTCACTCTCAGTTTCTCATCTAGAAAATTAGAATAAAAACTACCTTTATGGCAGTACTTTGTTTGGACTGTTGTGAGGATTAAATGAGATCACATGGATGAGAACTCTCCACAAATGTTAGATATTAACTATACAGAAGTAACTAGTCTGAAGCTGTTCTTATTTATTTAGCAATTTGGTAATAGAATATTAGCTTATAAACTAATGTTTTATTTCTACCAGGCCTCTAATTTCCTAGTTTTGGAGGCAGCTGGTGGTGGATAGAGGGCTGGACCTAAAATCAGGAAGACCTGAGTTCAAATTCAGCCTCCCATACTCTCTGGTTATGTGACTCTGGGCAGGTCACTTAACTGCTGATTACCTGACAAAAGGATCCATTGGATCCCCTGGAGAAGGAAATGGCAAACCACTCTAGTATCTTTGCCAAGAAAACCCTATGGACAGCTGGTCTGTGGGGTCACAAAGAGTCAGACACTACTGAATGACTAAAGAACAACACATTTCCTAGTTTTAGTGTGCTTCCTCAGGGGAAATTCTCTACCAATGCACATGAGCATTTTCTCTCCAGATTATAGTCATAGAGGATTGCCTGGGCAACATAATAATAGTAATGATAGTAGATATTTATATAAAGCTTTAAGGTTGGAAAGTGCTCTGTACGTGTGTTTGTGTGTGTGTGTATTTGCTTTCTAATTTTCTGTATGTGTACATACAGACATCCTCACTTTATGTAAATTTGCATTACAAAAATTTGATTTTACATCCAGAATTCTGAAAGAAATCCACATCCCAAAAAAAACACCGGTGCTCTTTCTTGCTCTCTGCTTCTGCCCCTCACCTCGGCATTCTATTCCACCCCTCCCCGCCCCCCCAAAAAAACAACCTCTAAAGTGAAAGCAGAAGAATGGGATGGACACAGCCACTGAAGGGGGTGGGTGGCTCCCAGAGAAAATCTTTGCCCTGTTCCACCCATCCATGTGTCTGTCTTCTGTCTGTCTGCTCTCAGAACCGTCCCCAGCCCCCACATATTGCCTATCTTTTTCTATTGGTGTCTGGCCTCCCACATTTCTGTACAACCCTCCTGTCTTCCCTCCCTCAAAGTGTTCTTTTTGCTTCCAGCCAGGCCCCCCAGTGGCTGGGCCCAGCCCTGCATGCTTTTCTTTCTGCTCTCACCTCCCTGTCCCCAACCCCCACATGTCCAAGCCCTTTGCCAACCCCTTCCCTCCACAGTGCATGGCCCCCTTCCTACCTCTTTCTTTCTCCCCCATGACTGTGGGCAGATTTGCATTTGTAAAAATTACCTTCCATAGAAATAAGTCTACAGAATAGTCCACTTACATAAAGTGAGAACTGTCTGTGTATGCAATAAGTCTCATTTGATTCTCCTAGTACTTCTGAAAGGTGTTATCATTGCCCAGAGTTAATATAATCAATAGTGTCAAAAATGAATTTAATGTCATTGATTTAAATGAATGAAAATGTAAAAAAGGTTGCCTTATAGGTGGTAATACCTCTAGGGGCTTTTGATTTCCTTATCTTTTTCCTTGTCACCTCTCATCTTTTTCTTCCTTCACCTAAACCAGGTGTAGGGAACCAGGCCAGATGTGGCCTTCCCCACCCCTGATAAACCTCATCCTCATCACAGGCATGTCCTTAAGAGGAAGACTTTGGAGTCAGAGGATTTAGAAATTACATGGACAGAGGAGGGGAGGGCAATGAGTAGAGCAGTCCTCTTGGACTGGAGGAAGGCAGAGTTGAGGCCAGAGCAAAGGCTGGAGGAGAAGAGGCATGCTTTCCAGAGAGGAAGGTGGCCAGTGCTAGAGAGTAGGGTGCAGTGTGCAGACTGGCAGCCGTTGCCTCATCAGAGCCCCTCCCATTCAGTACCGTCCAGATTGGTGGTTGGAGTTGCCAGAAGACAGCAGCTGTTATCCTTCTCCTGATATCCCTTATACCCTTCCTCTTAGAGGCCACTGTGTGCTAAGATTGGAATCGGGAAAGCCTGACTCAGAATTCTGCCCTAGACACTTACCAGCTCTGTGACCCTGGGCAAGTCACTTAACTTTTTTCAGCCTCAGTTTCCTCATCTGTATTATAGCATTATAAGGATTATAGCAACTTCATTATAGGGTTTGTATGAATATTAAATGAGATATGTAATGTGTTTTATAGATCTTATAGGCTATTGTAATAACCCCCAACCCATAGGTTCTCAACAAGTGCTTGACTTTTCTCAGTACTTCTTTATAGCAAATTAGCCAGATTTTCACAATGCAAAGACACTGAGTACAGATTGAAAGTGGGGCCTTTTGGTGTGTTAATTTGGTTTCCAGAATAGTTTATCCCACCTTTTAATATTTAAATCTTCTTTGGAATACTCTACTGCACAGGCTAGGGCCACTTGGCAATGATGTGGCCACCCATGTATTTCAGTGGCCTTGGTACCTCTTCCTGCTCGATTGTCTGTCTCTCCCCATTTCTTCCGTACTACTTTTCAATCATCATTCCTTTCCTGCCTTATTTTCTTATTATTTTCCTTCTTCCTCTAGTTCCTTCTTCTGTTTGCTTCTGTTTTCCTTTCTCTGTTCCTTCTTCAAGAATGCCAAAAAGTATTAAAGTATTAAAATTTAAATATGCTAACTAAACGAGACATGAAAAACACACACTCTCTAATTTTTCCTTCTTCTTTTGTTTGGAGGGGAAAGGCAAGGCAATTGGGGTTAAGTGACTTGCCCAAGGTCACATAGCTAGTAAATGTCATGTCTGAGGCAGAATTTGAACTCAGATCCTCCTGATTCCAGGGCCAGTGCTCTATCTACTGCACCATGTAGCTGCCCCTCCTAATTTTCTTCAAGGAAGTGGTGTTGTTGTTTGTCCTTCGTTCTCAAACATTTTTCTTGAAATAAAGGCAAAATGTCTTAGTCAGGGTGTATGCTTAATGAGTCATCTTGATACCATTTTATCCTTTCTCTTTTTAGGACTCTCCATTCTTTTCTCTCTGATCATCAAGTACAAAGCTACAAATAAGCCTCTCAATAATGACTTCCCAGAGAAATGTTTTTTAACTCCCCCACTACCTCTGTAGAGCACTCAGAATTTTCATTGAGATTATGTATGTGTTTTTTCTTCCTATTGCTTATGCAGTAATTCAGCTGACACCTTCTAGAAACAAATGTTTCACATAAAGGAATTTTCCAACCATCTGAAACATACTCCTATTAAATGCCAAAACCTTGCTTATTTTAGCTACTTTCTTTGAAAATTTTTCTTAAGATGTAATAGATTCTTTCTAACATCCTTAAGCAGAGGATTTGGAATAGGGAACCAAACTAGTGATTTCATTCAGTGTACATCACCCTCATCTGATGTAGGAACTCCCTCTGATGCAGGTCTGCAGCTCCTGTTTACTTAGAGCCTTCGAGAGCTATCTGGGGCATGGGAAATGAAGTGACTTGTCCAGGGTCACATAAGCAACTTGTGTCAGACAGGACTTAAACCCGGTCTTCCTGACCTGAGTCTTCTTGACACTGACTATATGTCTGCTTCTCAGGGGATACTGAACAAAAGGTAGCCTTACCTTGACAGCTGAGGATCTTTAATGAATGTGAGATACTGTTTGGGTTTATAAAACATAGTCTGAGAGGCTATTGAGGTGTGCCAGGCCAGCCATCCCCAGAATAAATGGCTCCAGATTACTTTACTTTGGGGGGTTTGTAGTTTTATTGCCACTTCTTCCATCTGTCAGTGCTCCTGTCTCTAACAATATCATCCTACCTCTTTTCTCATTTGCCATTTCTAATCATATATGGGCTGAGAAGTTAGGGATTCTAAAATAAGACTGAATATGTACTGAATGAATAAAATTCACAAGTTTTAGAACATAAATTTTGTGACATCTGTTTTAGTACATCAGAAGAGCTTTTTTTTTCTTTTTTTAAATTTTTTATACTCTTGACTGTTTTGGATAATTGAGATTGACTAATAAGTAGCCTTCAGATAAAGAAGATTTTATACATATTAGACATACTGAAGGTTGTGCTACTTAGTAGAAAGAACATGGTGCATGAGACACCCCAGCTTCTCTTGCCCACCCTGCCACTGATTTGCTGTTTGGCCTTGGGAAAGTAATTTCTTTCACTTTTTCTTCATCTGGGAAAGCATGGGGGTAGTGTTTGGAGATAGCAGGCCAGTTTGGTTGGAGTGTGGGATAGTCTAGAAGAAGTCTAGTATGAGATATGACTAAGAAGTTATCATAGGGCCTGATTATAGAAGGCCTTCATCCACAATCTGAAGTTTACTCAGTAAAGAAATAGGCTTTTTTTCCTAGCTGTGTGACCCTGGGCAAGTCACTGTTAACCTCTGTCTATTTTAGTTTACTCATCTATAAAATGGGGATTATGATAGCACCTACCTCCTAGGGTATTTGTAAGGTACTCTGCAAAAACCTTGAAGCACTATATAAAGACTAACTTTTATTATTATTGTTGAGAGTAGTAACAGGACCTGTTTGAGGAAGGTCATCTGGCATTAGTGTGAAGGATGGAGTTGGAAAGAAAAGGCAGTCAGGGAGGACTGGTTCAAAGAGGCTATTTCCCATAATGGTTCAGGCTGTTCATGGGTGACTACTTCCCACCAAACATCTCTTAGTACTACTCTTCAGGGCAGCCCCCAGGCTTTGACAGCCCATCAGTGAGACTTCATAAGTAGTGGAGGTGTGCGGCCATAGAGACTGTCTAGTCCAGAGTGCTTGCACCACATGAATAATCAGAAATCCAGTAAGGCTCCAGGTCACAAGAGCCTGTGAATGATAAAGTCATATCAGCTGGTAAAAAGGGTTTTTTTTTCCCTTTTAAACATAAGACGTTTATTCCCTAGTGTTTCATTTGCTTCTTCGAAGGCTCTGATAGGACTCTTATGACGTGGTGTGAAATGAATGAATGAGAAGAGCACCAGGCTGGGGGTTCTGGCTGCCTCATGCCGCGTTGTGCTCACTATTAAAGGGGAGAACACTATTTGTACTCTATGTAGCCGACAAGATTGTGGAGAGGAAGAAAGTGTTCTAGAAACCTTAAGTACTATATATGAATGTGAGTTATTACTGGGAAATGTTCTTAAAAATTTAAATCTTTCCAGTGGTCACTTTTTCTTTAAAAAAAAAAAAAGAAAAACAAAACCTTTTTCTTTTGTCCTAATTTTAGGGAAAAGCTTTGGGGAGTCAGGTGACCTACGCAGGCATGTCCGAACTCATACTGGAGAAAAGCCATACACGTGTGAAATTTGTAACAAATGCTTCTCTCGCTCTGCTGTGCTCCGTCGACACAAAAAAATGCACTGTAAGGCCAGCGCTGAGAGTCCAGCAGCACACGATGAGTTTGTGCAAGCTGAGGAAGCATCTGATCTTGAAAAGTCTCAGAGCTCAGACTCCTTTTCCCAAGATACGTCCGTTGCTTTGTTGCCCGGATCTGTGAAGCTTCCTGTTCGTCCAGTAGGGAATTCTTCGATGGAATTTGATGGCAGTTCATCAGTTTCCTACTGCAAGTTAAGATCCATGATTCAACAAAATGAAATTACTGACCAGGAGAAATTGAGTCTTGATGCTGCTAAACTCCCCAAACCTCAGATGCAGCAAACACCTCATCAGTCTTACGCGTTCCCAGAGGTGGTTGCCTCAGGTGCAGAAGAGTCTCTGCAGCCTGATGGTATGTCCATGATGCGTTCATCTATAGCAGCTCTCGACAATCATTGTAATGACACACTGAGCAGCCGGTCATCATCTGCGCCTTACAGGAGCTCGGAAGGACCTTTTTTTTCCAGTATGACTCTTTGGGGTTTAGCTATGAAGACTTTACAAAATGAAAATGAGTTAGATCAGTAACACATTATACTAGTAATTCTCATTCAACTTGGAACTTGCCCGATTGGGATCACAACCATATTTTAAGCCACTTTTCACTTTGCTAGCACCATTTTCTGACCATTGTAAGAGAAAATGACCAATTCCCTACCTTTGGGAGTAGAGAGAAGGCAAGTTTATAACATCAGCCTTGACCTATCATTAGGGCAAAGCCCAGATCATAGTCACAGACTGTAATATTTGGATAGGACCTTAGAAGTCCTCTGTTCTGTTTTATAAATAAGACAATTGAGATCATCTTTCCCTTCCCATCTCTTTCTTCCCCTCCCTTTAAAGAAGTGACCTGTCCATGATCTCATAGGTAGAGCAGAAATATCAGATATGGAGAAAGATTTCAGAGATCTTATCCAACCCTCTTGTTTTCACAGAGAGGAAGCTGAAGGTCAGAGAGGCCAGAACAACTTGCTCAAGTCGACACAGATCCTTTTCAACTCAGTCTGCCTGACTACCAATCCAGTTTTCTTTTCACTACCCTACTTGTTAGCAGATAATAGCTTGAGTCAGAAAAGCCAGAGGGTTTATAAACTATTGGTGTACATGATAATGAAAGCATTTAGGTAATGTGTTATTACACACTTGATGATAACTACTGTGCATTTTCCCCCCAGTCAGTAAAAATTTGTGTATCCAATATTTTATTTTTACATTTGTAAAAAGTAAGACCTACGTTTTCAGCATTTTTATATACATATATTTTTTTAAAATCCTAAATATTTTGCACAAATATTTTATTTGTATATGTAATTCATATACTGTAATTTAAATTAATAAATGGAAACTACCTTTCTATATGGTAGGACATAATATTATATTTTATTTATATATGTGTGTATGTATACACATACATAATCGGTTCAACAAACAGTGCTTACTATGTCTGTTGCTGCTAGTTGTTTTTATACTGTGATAGGTACAGTAGAGGCCTGCTTTCAACTTTATAGTCTAATGGGATGGGAGTTAGGACATATGAACAAATAACTCAAAAAAGGAGAATGAGAGAAATGCCAGCAGTTTAGGCAAAGGGATATGAGAAATTTGAGGAAAGAGCATTTTCACCTTTTGTGGAGGTGGGGGAGGTGTGGAATCTGAACTGCGGCTTAAAGAGGACTCCCACAAATGGAGTATTTGGGCAGAGGAGCATCCATTTTAGGTATGGAGGATGGCCTGAGCAGAGTCATGGTGGCAGAAGAAGGCTGAATAAGAACAAGAAACAAAGATTAACTCAGTTGGTCTGGAATGTAAAGTGCATGAAGGAGAGTAGTAAAAGATAAGGCCAGGCAGAGAAAAATTGGAGTCAGATTTTAGAAGCCTTCTAATGTCATCAGTCAGGAGTTTCCACTTTATTTGTTGGGCATTGGGGAGCAACTGAAGCATTGACTTTACCATAGTGATGCTTTAGAAAGAGTGCTTGGACAGTAGTGTACATCAGTAATGTCAAACTCAAATAGAAACAGGGACCACTCAACCATATATAAGGATCTTGGTGGGCCACAAATTAAGTTGGTTTTAAAATGTGATGTTATCTGTGGTTTTTTGTATTTTTATTTTGTTAATTTTTTCCCAATTACATTTTAATTGGGTTTGGGTCACATTCAGGAGTGTGGCCACATACAACCAGGGCCTCATGTTTTGACATATCTGATGTAGCAGACAGATTGAGAGGGAATAGACTGGAGGCATGGAGAAAAGAAATCCCCAAATAACAGGATACATGGAGAAAAATCCAAAGGCAAAGTGACTCATCTAGAGATAATGAGATTTGTTCATAAAGGTTTTAGTTTTGGTCAGGGATTCATAACCTGGAGTCCATTAACTTTAAAAATGTGTGTGTGTGTGTGTGTGTGTGTGTGTGTGTGTGGTGTGTGTGTGTGTGTGTGTGTGTAATTTATGACTATTTCACCATAATTGATTTTCTTTGTAATCTTCTATTTTATGAATTTAAAAACATTATTTGGAAAAATAGTCCATGTGTGTCACCAGCCTGCCAAATGGATCCACAAAAATAGTTAAGAATTCCTTGTCTAGGGCAAAGGTCCCAGTTCCATGTGCGTTCCTTTCTCTGCAAAACTAGAGACCCTTTATATATATATATAAATTGTAAATGAAATTCATAAAATTTATGATCCTCCAGGCAATCAGTATTGATGGCCAAACTAAGAAAGTGGTCTCCCAGCCAGTTGAATTTTGTGTAATAAGTTATCTGTAAGTCCCCCTGACCTTACCCCCCATCATTCTAGTACAAAAACACCAACCTAGTTTCCAGTAGAAATTATCTAGTAAATCATTGGTTTTTAAAAATGCAAATAACCAGTAAGCAAAGTTGAAAATAGCATTGAAATACTTGGTAATGAACCATGTTAACCTTTGCATGTACCAGTAAACAGGAAGGAAAAGCAGATGATAGTATAAATAGTATTCTATATATAATATATAAATAGTATATGTGTGTATATATACATATATAAATAGTATAAATTCACTCATGTTGCATTGATTTCTCTGAGAAGCTACAATTCTCAGCTGGATTCTTAATATGCCAAGAGTGGAACCAAGGAAAGGAAAAGGCTCCATGTGTTGCTACAAGGCTTGGAGTAGGTCTCCATGTGTTGCTGCTGCTGCCACTGCCACTGTTTTCAACTTGGTATCATCTCCAGAGAGATTTAAAAACTGCCACTGAAATGGAAAACTTCCCCCTCTAGTTATATTCCTATAATAACTTGGAACCTTCCTTACCTAGGAAGAAATGCCATTCCTTTGGTTATTAGTGGCATGTCTTCTGGCAAGGGCATTCAGTCCAAGCATTGCCAGAATGTAAGTAGTAAGCCCAGAATTTAAATGGTTGTTCCCCTAGAAGAAGTAAATGGTTTTTCAGAACTTTGCAATTAAATGGATTCTATTCTGGAGCTATTCCATATTAATAATTGACATTTTTATAGTTCTTTCTGATTTGCCATGTACATTAATATATTTTCCCATTTAATCCTCTTAAAACCAACCCTATGATTTAAGTAGTATTGTGCCCATTTTGTATATGAAACAAAATGTAAGTGACTTGTGTGTGGATTACACAGCTCATTAGGCTGAAGCTGGGTCTCCTGACTCCCAAATCCAGTGCTCTTTGCATTCTACCAAAAAAAAGCATGTCTTTTTAGAATCCATAGAATAGGAGCTATGTGTTCCAGGTTTAAGGAGGGGGAAAGTCTGGCATTTAGAAACTACCAGCAGATCTAATTCTCAGAACTTTGACTTTCATTTCCTCCTGTGAATTCATTTTCATTGCTTGTCTATGTGCAAAAATAGTATAGATGGCTCACTTAACAACATTTGCTTTTAGGGCACATTCAGAAATGTTAAAAATAAGCTCAAGATGATGGGAGTGATTCATGACTAGCCAAGCTGTTTGAAAGAGACATCACTCTAACAAAAGATCAGGAATGTAAATTATTTTGGTTAAATGGGAAACAAAAATGCATTTCCTCCCAGGGCTCAGCAGTTGGGTTACCTTTTATTGGTTTCCGGAATGACCAAGTTAGATGATGCGCATTAAGGCTGTCAGAATCCTCAGACCTACCAGGAATATAATAAGCTCTTTCACTACCAAGTGCTAAGTCTGCGTGAAGATGCCTTGTAATAATTTCTCATGGCCCTGGCCAAGAGCCTAGGGCAAAGGCCTAAGAGCCAGCTGCCAGGGACCTGTAGAGCACAAAAGAACAAGGACAAGGCAGCAGGAACCAGGTGATTAAGTGATCTTGCAGCAGTTCATTAGTCCAAGGTCACAGAGCAGTAATCAAAATCCAAAGTAGTAGCTTCAGAGGTTTAGAAATGAAGGAGCTGTAGAGATTTCTTCCAACCCCTTTATTTTTCAGGCATAGGAATGAGAAGATTTTTGCACTAGTATTCTAGCTGTGAAGAAGTCGTATTTGTGTTTGTATCTCCTGTAACAACTAAAATGGTCCCTGGGTATAATAAGTGCTTAATAGGTGTTTGTTGGACTAAAATGAATGGTATATTTCTGTATTCCCTGCCTCTTGAAGATGGTACTAACCCAGAATTAGAAACTCCTGGGTGCTGGTTGTGGTCCATCTGGGTGGCAGGTGAACTAATTAAGCATTTAGACTTTACTGTAAGGTGGCTCACATTTCTGTACAGCGGAGCATAAATGAGGTTCAGAGAGGACCCATGTAACCAGAAATTGTCAGAGCAAGATCTTCTGACTCTGGTCTCCCAAAGAATCATCTCATCTGCCCGTTATTTCAATCCCCAAACCTGAATGCTGTTAGTGTCTAATAAATGCTTTGCTTCTTATTCTAACAAGAGAATTACAGAGAAGAGGCTATTATCCATACAGTGATTCACCAAGCAATCCCCTTAAAATCTGGCCTCAGCCTCAGGACTCTTCAAGAGCCCCAGGGACTTCTCAATCACAAAATTCAGTGGTGTTCTCTTAGTGGTTAATTCGGGATCTCTTGTCAGGATTTGCCAGTGTCAGCCATCCATTCTTGACTTCGAAGATACTGCTCTGTCGGCACCTCTCCCAATTGCTCCTTGTCTGTCACCTTTGCTGGCTTTCCTTGGTTTGGGCAGGAAGGCATTATAAAGATCATAGAATAACAGCTTCATTTTACAGATGAAACGGAGGATCAGCATAGTGCAGTAATAAGATCCCTAGTTTTGTAGTCATAGGATCTGAGTGACCTTGGGCAAGTCACTTTCCTTCTCTCCATTTTTGTTCAGCAAACATCTACCAAATGCATTCTGTGCGCCAGGTTCTGAGGATACAACAAAAATGAAAAGCTTATATTCTCTTTAGGCCGCCTTTTCCCCATTTATAAAATGGGAGTATTGAAAGGTCTCTCCCAGCTCTAACGTCTTGTATTCCATAAATGACTCTCCCAGTGGCCAAAGAGGGACGATAGTACCTGGGTCTCCTGCATCATGGCCCAGTGCCCTTGCCTGTGCAATGCTGCAGTTGAGAAAACTGGATCCCAGAGAAGTGCAGTGAATTGCCCAAGGTCACACCAAAGCTCAAGCACTGTGCTAAGCATTAGGGGTACAAAGAAATGCAAAAGGCTATCTGCCCACAAGGAGCTGGTCTAGTGGGAGTCCACTTGTACTATGTACAAGCAAGTTCTATGCAGGAAAAATTGTCATCACGAGCGCATGCTATCTGTCTTTTATGGCTGGTTCCCAAACCAGGAACACTGAGAACTAAATGTTGATCTTTAGAAGTCGGAGGATCATAGATTTGGGCCTAGAAGGGACCTCATCATTGTAAAAAAGAGGAAACTGAGGCTCAGAGGGTAAGTGCCTTGCTCAGGGTTATTCAGATAGTATGGGTCAGAGGCGTGATTTGAACTCAGGTCTTACTATAACAATGACAAATCCAGCATTCAGCTTTCTTTATCATCTATAACCATCCTAGCTTTCCTGCTCTCATCTCCTGAGCCTCTTCACAGACTCAATACTCCCAGTCCAACTGGGCTGTGCCCCAAACACAGCTTCTGGTCTCCCATGTCCATCCCCATTCCCTGCCTCTTCTCTGCTGCCCCAACTCAGATGCCACCTTAGCTGTGAAATCTCTGACTTTCCCAGTTGGTAATGTCCTTTCCTTCCAGTCCATATTTTGTTTTTCACCCTCTGGTGCAGTTAGGCACCAGAGGGTGCACACTTGGCTAACTGGGAGGCATAGGAGGTACTCCAATTTAGCCGGCTGTCAGACCAACCTGAAAAAGAATGTAACATGTGTTACATGTTACAGGCGGTGCTACACTCAAGCCTAAAGCCAAGTGCAAATGTTCCCAAAGGCCGCAGCATCCTCACTGCCCACATCCCCTTCCCAGTGCTCTGTTCTACCTGCCATGATGGTGCCTGCTTTCACAAATGATCTGTAGGGAAAGGAAATACCATTTTCACATGTTAAAAAATCGGACAATCTCTATCTTTCCAGAGCCTCCACCCCAAATCCCTAACATAAAGGAAATCCCCCACTCTGCCAACAAATCTCATTTCTAAGATTCAGTCAATTGGCTTTTCAGTCAATTATTAAAACCCAATAAAGTAAGCGTTCAAAGAAACTGCCAAGCATTCCCCCTCCTGGATCACATCACCCAATCATTTCATCTCCCTTTGCCTCCTTACCCCACTTTCACCTGCACCTGGGAAAGATGGAAAAAAAAATGGGACTGCTTGCTTAGCTCAACAGAAACAGAGGGGCAAAGCTCCAGGAGATGAGAACGTTTTCCCAAATTAATCCCTTTGGCTGTTGGGGTTTCATGGCAGCTGCATGTACACTTTTGCTCAGTTCCAGCCTTTACTCAGTTACAGTCTCTGCTCCGTTGTCCTCCCCAATGCAATGCTTTGGTCTCTTCCCCACCCCAGGGTCTCTCTGCCTCTACAATGATGTTCTCAAGCAAAGTTCTTACTCTGAATCTTTTTGTGTGTGATGGACCCCTTTGGCAGTCTGGGTGAAACCTATGGACCCTGCTCAGAATCATGCTTTTAAATACATAGAATAAAATGCACAGGATCACCAAGGAAACCAATTATATTTTTAAAAAAACCATCAAAATATTTTTTAAAAAACAAGTCCGCTTATGAACCTCTGCTTTATGGGATCTGTCTCCACTCCTTTGTGACTCCCAGCTCAGGGCTGCAGAAGTTTATTGGTAGTTAAGAGTATGATAAATATTTAACAACCAGCTCCCCGGGGGGGGAAATGTTCCAGGACACATTTTTAAATTTAATGTGTATTATTACCATTTTCTTAAATCTGGACAATCAAGAAAACATTAAACTGATGCCTTTGCCCATTTCTGAGGTGCAGACGTTCACAGAAAATTTAGCAGTTGGGGCATGCCAGAGCACTTCACCTCTCCTGACCGAATGGAGTGGAATGACAACTCACCAGCCCCTCATGCCAGGAACCCAAGGGGAAGGGCTGAGTTTCACCCACCCTCCTCACTCTCCCTGCCCCCCACACAATCTTGCCCCATCCTCTGTCTTGATTGGTGCCTTCATCCCTGCATCTTGAGGGGAGCTCATCCAGTGTCTTAGTTTCTTTTGTGAAGGCCCTCAGGTCCCTCTGGATCCCAGTTTCAAGCACTTGTTACATAGCATTTTCTATTATCTTTATATGGCTTGTGTTAAACTGATTTCTATGAGAGCAGGGATCATAGACACTAAATAAAAATGTTATCTATGAAATGCCCACATTGGGCCAGGCACTGACCTATGGCTGGTAGATTGGAAGCTCCTCGAGGGCAGGGACTTTTGCCCCTTTTTGTACCCCCAGTCCTTAGAACAGTACCTAGCCCAGAGTAGGCACTTAACAAGTACTCATTGAATTGAACATGACAAAAATGAAACACTTCGGGATTTTTAAGAAATTCACATTTACTGAAGAAACGATTTAATGGAGGAAATATTCACCCAATTGACTGTTTATGGATTTGCAGACTTTTCAACTCAGAGGCTTTATGAAATCTAGTGGAGGACTGGAGAAAAAACAATGGATCTGAAGACGAAGGTTCTGGGTTTGAAGCTTGGCTCTGTTACATGCTAACCTGTGTGCCTTTGGAGAGTATATTTCCCACTCGGGGACTCAGTTTTGTCACCAGTAAAATGAGCGTTTAGCATCTGAACTGGACTCAGTTTTGTCACCAGTAAAATGAGCGTTTAGCATCTGAACTGGAGCAGCGGAGAATCTTTGCGCTGAGCTGACAAATAGTGAAAGCCTTTGTGTGGAGCTTGATTTTAGCCACCAGGTGGCAGCATGACCTCGAATAATGAGTAGTGGAACATGCTGTTGAAATGTTTTCTTGGAATTTAGAGCAAGAAGGAGTTTAGAAGTTGTTGGGTCCTTGATCTAGAGCTAAGGGACCCCAGAAACCCTCCAGTCCAACTTCCTCCTTTTGTAAATGATGCAAATAATCCAATTTGTCCCTGAGAGGAAAGGAGTTTAAGTGACTTGTCTGAAGTCCCACAGGTAGTAAGTGACCAATGTGGAATGTGAATCCAGGTCCTCTGACTTCATGATATCTACTTTAAACCCTTTATTTTATAGAAAAGAAAATTAAGGGGCAGCTAGGTGGCACAGTGAATAGACCACCAGCCCTTGAGTCAGGAGGACCTGCGTTCAAATCTGGCTTCAGACACTTGACACTTACTAGCTGTATGACCTTGGGCAAGTCACTTATCCCCGATTGCTCTTCCTTCCTCCCTCAAAAAAAAAAAAGGCAAATTAACACCCAAGAGATCTGAAGGGCCTTCCCCCCAGCTCATACAGTTAGCAGGCAACCATCAGACCTTACAAACTCCATGTGGAGTAGTATGCTTGCCAGTGAATTGTACTATATTCAGACCGTGACAATAATTTCCCAGTAGGAAATAAAGAGGCCAGTTTGGTTAATAATCTAAATAGCCCAGTTATTCGAGTTACCAAAAATGCCCTGAAAAATCTCTTGGTGAAGAATTTAAATTCAGGTAGAGATGACTAAGTCAAATTCTACATAGCATCTCTGTTGATTCCAAAGGATTTTGCTAGTCTTCAGGGTCTTTCATAATCATTTCTTTCCTTTTAGAAAATTGTTTCTTAATTCTTTCGATACCTTTTGTTTTTCCAAAGCATTGATTTCTGAATATACTCCTTCCCCACCTGGGGAGCCATCCCCTGTAACAAAGATAAAGTAAGAAAGAGAAAAAAGGCCACAATTGTGTGTGATAATAGGCGAAACGTTCCACACCATTGTCCCCCATCTCTTCAGTGAAGGCAGGGAGATGTTTTGTTTTGTTTTTTCATTTCTTCTCTGGGGTCAAGCTTGGATATTTTAATGTCATTATCTGCAGAAATTGATGACCATTAATGTCACAAATTGGCAAATGAACCAAAGTTAGGAGGGTCATCTAACAAGCTAGATGACCAAAATGGAATTACCAGAACCTTGGGCTAAACCTAATAAAAGAGAATTAAGGAGGGAAAAATGTAAAGGTTTGCACTTGACCATACAACTAAATCCAAGATGGCGGAGGCATGGATACCCTGATTGTTCTGAAAAAGGCCTGGGCTTTATCAGTGGAAGCTGAACATGAATCAGCAGTATAGTGTGACAGTTCAAAATGCCCGAGTCAGTCACTTACTATGTGCCTGGCACCATGTTGAGCATGGGATGTGATCTTGGACTTCATTAAGAGAGTCATAGCTTCCAGGAACAGGGAGGAGATGGTCCTGCTGTACACTGTCCTTGTCAGCCCACATTCTGGAGGAGTACGTCCAGTTCTAGGCACCACAAAGTAAAGGAGATGATGGAAAGCTGAAAAGTGTCCAGTTGCAAGAGACCATGTGGTAAAGAGCCCATGACACATGAGGATCAGTGGAAGGAGGTGGGTATGGTTAGCCTGGAGAAAAGAATGGGGGAAGGAAGTGGGGGAAGACACATAATAACTAGCAAGTGCCATGGGGAGACGAGATGATACTTGTTCCCTTTGACACGGGTAGGAGTTGCAAAGAGACAAATTTAGTCTAAAACATCAGGAAAACCTAACAGTTTGATGCATCTAAAATCACAATGACTTGCCTTGAGAGTTCCTCCTTGGAGGGGGATGGATGCAGATAGAATAGTGGAAATTACTTTTGAGTATGGATGAAATGAGATGGCCACCAATGTCCCTTCTAACTCTTAATGTTCAATGTTTCTGTGGTCACGATTGCCCTTTCCAAAATGTCACACCTGGAGCTGAATGTCATACTCCATGTGTGGTTTGACTGAGGCCAAACACAGTAGGACTAGGGAAGTGGGTTTCTATTCTCTTTGTCCCCTTTTGTATTTGGGATGATTGGCAGTCCAAAAGCAATGAGGTCTCAAGAGCTCTTATTGTAACATGTGACACATACTAGCCATCTTGACTCTGGGCAAATCACTTTAACCTCTTAATTCCCCGAGGTCACTCTCTAAGACTACAAAGTACAGAAAAGGGGGCAATCCGAATTTGTAGAGTGAATTTCCTTACCAGGAGTCCTCTGCACCAATTAAATCACTTCTCCCCCCCCCCACCCATCCCCATTCATTTTTCTTATGATGTCACGAAGCTGTGATTTATGGAACATCATGACCACCAAAGAATTGGAATTGCAGGCATGGTGGCTATAATGAGACTTTACTCAAGATGAAATCCATATAAGTGGCACAAACACCATCACTAATGGCATGGAAGAGCAGAGAAGGGGAAAAGTAAGTCATTACAGAAAGGGCACAGGATAACAGAGGGACATCCAGGTACCATCCAGTGCATTGTATGTATCCTCCATGGAAGGTTTACAGAAACACATGGGCAATAATAACATGGAAGGAGAATCCATGAAGCGATTGTGATATTTGCCTATGATCATGTATTCATCATGATGTCCATTTGATGGACCATGGATCCATTAAAGCCTGGAAGAAGATATGTACAGTGCATTTTAACTCCATGTGTTGAAATTCTTTAACAATGATGATAGGTTCTCCTGTAATGTGACCTATATTTCTGTTCTGCCTTATATAATGGAATATCATGAATTCAACATTAATTTAACAAATACTTTTTAAGCAAACACGTACTGTGTGCAGCCTTGGGGGAGATACGAAATATAAGTAAGACATAATCTCTGCCCTCATGGAATTTGCAATCCAGTAGGAAGTTAAGACATCTAAACAGATAAATATAATATATACATGATACTGGTGTAAAGGTTGGGTGGTGGGGAGGTCAACTCAGTCAATCGTCCCACCCCACCTAAAGTAGCAACTTTATCATATGAGGTTGAATCAGTCAATCAAAGGCATTAAATTAAGAGGAAGCATCTTAATCAATCTGGAGGCAGTGAAAGTCATTGGAAAAAATGAAATGTCACATAGGAAGTGCAATGGAATTTTTGGAAAATAGTTTGGGAAACAACAGTATAAAAGCAGGCTTGCTAAGGGGAAGCAGTTCCAGCCAAGCTTCTAAGAGGGATAATAGAAGATGAAGTTTGGGGAAGAGGGAAGAGAAGAGCTTCTGTCTTCTCCCTCCACTTGACCAAAGGATGTCCTTGTGAACTTTAAAAGGTCATAAGATTTTGAACTTCCTATGAGGGTCCTAGAACAGCTGACAGAAATGTCTTCATTGGAAGATGAAGCTAAACTAGGCTCAGAGAGAAAAGGAAGCTTTAGGACTCTACCAGGAATCCAACAGAAAGCTATTCCATGTTGAAGAGGTACTGTGTGATTTCCCCCACAAAGGGGAGAAATGGACTTGTAGTAACCAGGAGCTGGTCACAAACCTGGGAGGATGATGGTCCCCTTTACAGTAATTGGGTAGTTAGAAAGAGAGGAGAGCTTGGGGAAGAAATAGAATGAGTTTGGTTATGGACATGCTGACTTTAAGGTGTCTACACCTTAAGGTGCCCAAGATGTGTAATAGGCAGCTGGAAATCTGAGACTAGAAGTCAGCAGAAAGGTTAGGGCTGGGCAAGTGGCTCTGTGGAAATATACAAAAGGAAACTGAATGGGAGGTTGGGGCGGGAGGCACCAGGGGGTACCAGCCCCGCAGAATGATGTTCTGTGGAGTCAAAAGCAGAGGAATTCCTGAAAAATGGAAAGTCATCTGGAAAACATTGAGGAAGACTTGAGAGAGCTCCAGCCTCTGGTCCTCCCATTGTAGGAGAGAAGCATCAGAGAGAGTCTGAGGAGGTGTTGAATGTCAAAAACTGAAGCAGACTGCATGGCGATGAGATTTCTGATGACCAGCTCATCCCGGGAGAGGCGGGATATTTGTGGGCTCAGAACCAAGTCGGCTCCCTTGATTTCAGTGCACGCCCTCCTTATTTCTACTCAATTCAAGCGACACGAGGCTTTTCCTGATTCCCTAGTGACTAGAGCCTTTCTCCTCAAAACTATCCTTGTGTCTATTTAAGAGATTTATTTATTTTTTCATTCACTTATTTTTTGTTGTTGTTCCATCGTTTCCAACTCTGTGACCCCATCTGGGACTTTCTTAACAAAGATACTGTAGCGTTTTACTCTTTCCTTCTCCAGCTCATTTAACAGGTGAGCAAACTGAGGAAAGTAGGGTTAAGTGACTTGCTCAGGGTCACACAGCTAGTAAGTTCCTGAGGCCAGATTTGAACTCATGAAGATGAGTCTTCCCGACTCTAGGCCTAATTCTCTATATACTGTGCCATCTAGCTGCCATACATACATAATACAATATAACATATTTGTATATCAAATATAATATATATACTTTAAAATATTTTAAATATAGCCTAAATATTGGGCATTTTAATGATTTATTTAACTTTCCCATAGAATGTAAGCTCCTTGAGGATAGGGACTATTTTTGCTTTTTACTTGTAACCTCAGGGCCTAGCACATTGCCCGGGCACTGTGTACTGGGTACTTAATACAGGCTCATTGATTGAGGAACTCTAATAATGAAGCTGGAAGGGACCTTAGAATACTGAACACAGGAGAGACTTTAGAACATAGACTACTCATGTGAGAACAAAGTCAAGGTGATAGAATGTTAGGACCCTCCTCCTGTATTCTTGTTTGCTGATTTCCCTGTCTCACAATACACAACCAGAGCTGAATAACCAACACAGCTAGAGACCAATAAACAAAGAAGGCCTTTTCTGGATTCCTTATCTGCTGACTTATGATGTTTAGGGGACTGATTCATTTCCACATGCCCTTACCCCTTTCCTAGAGGATGGGTTTCTAGATTCCAAGTTTTACAATAGAAAAATACTGTATAGAATAAATACTATGAAATAATTCCTTCCTCCTTCATCCACCTTCCAGAGTCTGTCTTCTATAAGCCAATAAAGTGATTCCAAGATCTTTTCACAGATGAAATTCTAATATTTAGAGTGAAGCTGCAGCCTTTACATCTCTGCTGTATCCCATGATATTATTACTTAAACAGATAATAAAGAGGCCTTAAACCATAAAATTGGCATTTGGACTCTCGTCATGTGCAAAAGCTCAGCTTGCAAATGGAAAGCAGCTACTGTGAGCTCCACAATAAATATTCCAGTCATGAATAATTGAACCACCCAGCGGGGATGCACCAGGTGATGGATGAGTCAAAGCGAAAAAGATTTCCAAGAGAAATTGAGGGCAGGAGATTTCCGGCCACATTGGACTGGGCAGTATTAAAAATATGGCTTCCAGCTGCTCTGGCCTTCTCTGAGTCATGGTAATAGCAAATGAAGAGAATCTGGTATGATCGCATCAGTTCTGCAGTTTGTCACCTAACAACAAGATGGGAAGGTCTTCAGCTCAAAATTATTCTTAAAACTATACTATTTGAATTTAGATGATTAACCCTTCACAATAACCCATAGAAACATGGTGTCCAAGGCCAGCAGAAGTAAGTCAGAGAATGCCAGCAATCCTCACTAGGGAAGGGCCTTACTGGTGGTTGAATTGTGCTAAGGAGGTCTATGAGACAGGCCAGATGCACGGATGGTGACCATGTTTAACCAAGCATCGGTTGGAATTCTGTTCGAACATGGAGGATTCAGTTGGGGGGCATCAGGTATGGAGCAGAAGGGGACAGTAGGATTTATGTGCTCAGGGTTCTAGGCCTGCTACCTATTCTCACATGCAAGTGTTTTCTTTAGCTTTGCCTCTGATAATTTTCTACAGCTCTGATGATGTATGTTGGGTGGAAGAAAACCAGCCTCAAGATATCGGAATACTGAGTATGGGAAGAGAGAAGTACCAGAACTGCCATCCATGTAGAACATTTCCTTCTATCCCCATAGAGCAGCTGAAAAGGAAAGGGGAGATGACAAGCATTTTGTAAGCCTTTACTATGTGCCAGGTACCAGGCTAAGTGCTGGGGATAGAAAAAAGGAAGATAATCTTTGCCCTCAAGGAGTTTACACTCTAAGACAATACACTAATGGATCTAAAAAGGGTTGAGGAGAGGGTATCTTCAAGGGAAAATGATTAAGAAGTCTAGAAAGTCAGAATCAGAAGGGGAATGAAGATTGACTGGCCTGTGCCCCTTCTCAAAATAAAGCATATCTCACCCAGAGGGATTCACCCATGGGAAGAGACCAGCATGGAGAATGGTTGCAGGAGATGATGGGAGTCCCAGGGTGAGGAGGCCCCAGGCCTGTTAATTGGTTGGCTGTGTAACCCCAGCCTAGCAGAATACTTGGCATGTAATAGGCTTTTAATTAATGCTTGTTGATTAATTCATTTCAATCCACCAATAAATATTTATTAAGTGTCTACTATGTACCAGGCACTGTGCTAAGCTCTGGGGATACAAAAAGAGGCAGAAGATAGTCCCTGCCCTCAAGGAGCTTACAATCTAATTTCTGGACCCTAAACTCAGAATCATATATCTCTGGCCACTGTCCTCTGGATTTTATACATTTCTGGTATTTCTCTTAGCAAAAATTTTAGCCAAACCTTCCTCCCCACCCCCACCCCCAGCTTCAACCTAAAATATGGACACATGATAACTAGGGTGGGTTAGGTATAGTTGATAAGACAAAGCATTGGGCCTAGAGTGAGGAAGGCCCTAGTTCAAATGTAGCCTCAAATGCTTAATAGATGTGTGACCCTGAGGAAGTCACTTAATCTCTGTCAACCTCAATGTCCTCCCCTATAAATGAGAATCATATTAGAGCTTACCTCACAGGATTGTTGTGAGGATTAAATGAGATAATATTTGTAAAGTGCTTAGCACATGTGGTGCTTAGAACATAGTAGGTACTTAATAAAAGACCTATTCCATAAGTCATTCTCCAATTGATAAATGGAAAATATGAATAGGTAGTTTTTGAATGAAGAAATTAAAACTATCTTTTTTTGAAAGTGTATATGTATGAAAATGTGCTCTAAACCACTATTGATTAGAGAAATGCAAATCAAAACAACTCTGAGGTATCATATCACATCTATCAGATTGCCTAACATGACAAAACACAAAAATGATAAATGTTAGAGAAGATATGGGAAAATTGGAACACAAATGCATTGTTGGTGGAGTTGTGAACTGATCCAACCATTCTAGAGAGCAATTTGGAACTATGCCCAAAGGGCTATAAAACTGTGCATATACTTTGATCCTTCAATACCACTTCTAGGTCTGTATCCCAAAGAGATCATAAAAAAGGGAAAAAACCCACGTCCTAAAAATATTTGTAGCAGCTTTTTGTGGTGGCAAAGAATTAGAAATCAAGGGGATGCCCATCAATTTGGGGAATGGCTGAACAATTTGTGGTATATGATTGTAATGGTATACTATTGTTCCATAAGAAATAATGAGCAGGATGACTTCAGAAGAGCCTGGAAAGATTTACAAAACACTTTTCACATATAGTGGAATATTATTGTGCTATAAGAAATTGATAAGTAGGCAGATTTCAGAAAAACCTAGAAAAATTTACATCAACTGATGCTTAGTGAAGTGAGTAGAACCAGAAGAACATCCTACACAGTAACAACATTGTGCTATGATCAACTTTGATAGACTTATCAAAGACTTCTCAGCAATGCAATGATCTAAGACAGTTCCAAAAGACTCATGATAGAAAATGCTGACCACATCCCCCAAAAGAACAATGGAGTCTGACTGCAGATCGAAGCATACCATTTTCTCTTCCTTTTTTCTTTCTTGTGGTTTTTTCCTGATTCTTCTTTCAGAAAATGACTAATGTGGAAATATGTTTAATATGAATTATATATAGCCCATATCAGATTGCATACTGTCTTGGGGGGGGAGAGGAAGGAAGGGAAAATTTTACAAATAAAATCTTGTAAAAGTGAATGTTGAAAACTAAAAATAAATTAATTGCATTTGAAAAATAAAAGGCCTATCCCTCATCTGTCCCATTCCCCACCCCTCCATCTACTTCGCAGTTGTTATGGCCCATTCCTCAGGGCAGAACCAGGAAGAACTGTGTAGTACAATAACCCTGCACAAGTAATTTATTCATTCACTATAGGATTTAAGGAGTTCAAAGATTAGCGAGTCCAATTCCATCATTTCTCAGTTGAAGAAACTGAAGCTCAGAGAGATTAAAGCAACTTAAGGCCATACACAAAGCAGAGTCATAGAGCCAAGATTCTAATCTGGATCTTCTGGTTTCAAACCTATTTTATAGTTAAGAAAACTGGAGCTCAAAGAAGTTGTGACTTGGGTATAATCATATGACTAATGAGTAAGTATGGAAGACCAGCCAGGGATCCAGGTCTTCCTAACTCCATATACAGCAATCTAACCATTGCTGCACACCATTGGCAATGTTCTATACTTTTAGGGCAGCTAAGTGGTGCAGTAACAGAGAACCGGCCCTGAAGTCAGGAGGACCTGAGTTTAAATCCAGCCTCAGACACTTAACACTTACTAGATCTTGGGCAAGTCACTTAACCCCAATTGCCCTGCCCTCCCCCCTCCAAAAATCGTAAAAAAAAAAAAAAAGTTCTGTAGCTTTATCTATATACAGCAACAGAGTAATTATTAGAGGCTGATGTTGTTGTAATGATGTTGTATGTAATGATGTATGTTAATATAAGCAAATACCCAGAAACAGGGCATATTATATAGTATAAAAGAGCATATAATAAATAATACCTATATAATATATAATAATATATTCTTTGGAATTTATAAAGCATAATAATATAGAATATAAAAGAATATAGCATCCTATAAAATAATATTTAAAGAATAATGTACTGTATAATATATGATATATAATAACACATATGATACATAGAAATATAGAATATAAAAATATACAGCATCTTATAAAATAGTACATAATGGAATTCTATATTATATACTGTGTAATATATAATACACAATAACATATATGATGCATAATAATATACAATATCAAAGTACACCCCTGGAGAGCATACACAAGTACTGAGGGCACCGGAGAGAGGCACAGATACTGTCAAATGTACTCTCCAGGGAAGGCTTTGGAATTCCTACCGAATTTGGCTTTATGCTTATGGATTACATTTCAAAGTATCACAGATTGTCAGAGCTAAGTGTAACTTCAATGATGATGTTGATAGTAATTGCTAGCATTTGCTTGGAAGGTTTGCAAAACACTTTCTCTGTGTTATCTTATTTGGCTGTGAGGTAGGTGCTATTATTATCCCCTTCTTACAGATGAGGAAACGAAGGCTAGAAAAGGTTATGTGACTTGCCAAGGGTCACACAGCAAGCTGAGGCAAGATTTGAACTCGGGTCTTTTTGAGTATAAGTCAGGCAGGGTGGTCCCCACCCTTGTCTCTTTGGACATCAGCATCTCTGATATAGCCCTTTCATTACGCCTCCTAAAGGACAGTGCCTCACCCAGATTCACTGGACTGGAAGTGGCAGCTCTGACATCAGACCCCGAGCCTCCACTCCCACCCCGCTCTCCTACTCTGGTCTGATGCTGTTTCTAAGCTCATGTTTCTAATGCTTTGTACCTTTTTAACGAGCAAATAGTGATTCCATTCCAGAAGACAAAGCCTGTGCTCAGACTTTGTCATGGGTGAAATGATATTTCACGAACAATAAGCATATTTTTGGTTGTTAAGCACCCTCAAGCTGCTGATGTGAGTATCTCATGAAAAATAATTTCTCTGCTCCAATCTCAGCTCCCCCCCCTTTTTTTTGGCTCGTTATGTCTCTCAATTTCCCAGCCTCCCCAAGGAAATATGTTAAAGGTCTCCTTTCTTACTGCTTTGGGAATTATTACACTTGCCGCTCATCTTTTATCAAAATGCCACAGTTCATCTATTTAACTGAGCTTTTTGATTATGATACCCAGAAAAAGAATCTTTCTGTTTCATGCAGAACTGCTTTCCAATACTACTACCATTCAGCACATGAAGAAATGCATGCCCTACCTATATGTATGGAGAAAGGTCATCTCAACCCTAATTCATTAGAAATTTAAAAAATTATTCCCTGACTTGCAATTTTGTAATTTCTGGGATATGCCATCCCTGGAAACTCCCTCCACTGGGCAATTTATCTGTAAGTCATAGTTCCAGATTTAGGATTGGATCCTAAAGGCAAGGACTGGGTCTAAGAGTCAATACCATAGAATATAGAAAGACCACTTGCTGTATTTGGGGTCTGGACATCCATCAAGTCCCCAGCTCCATTTCCAGGCTCCTACTTTGCCATTGACTTGCTGTGGGACTCCCAGGGAAGGTGCTTTCCTTTCCGAGCCTTGTTCCTCATCTGAAAAATGAAGAAAATAATACCATGCTACCTATGGTGGTTGAGACAATCTTTGAATTTCAGCAGTACTATTATCTTACTGCTGTGGCTATCAGTCAATCAATCAACAGGTGTTAATTAAGTGCTTCTCCTTGGAGATACAAGGGAAGGCAGAAACAGTCCCTTCCCTCAAGGAATGTGCATTCTAATGGGAGGAAGAACATTTAAATAAATAGGTACCTACAAGATAGATACAAAGAAATGAATGGCAATCTTATCTTTGAAATATATATATATATATTTCTCCCCCCCATTACATGTTAAAACAATAATTTAACATTTAGGGTCTTTTTTTAGCTTTGTGTTCCAAATTCTATCCCTCCCTCCTTTTTCTTCCTTTCACCTTTCCTGAGACAGTGAGCAATCAGATATAGTTATACATGTACAATCCTGAAAACCATTTCCATATTAGTCATTTTGTACAAGAAGACTCAAAAGAAAAAGAACAAAAGAAAGTGAAAAATAACATGCTTCAGTCTGTATTCAGACAATATCAGTTCTTTCTCTGGAGGCGGATAGTATGCCTCATGCTTAGTCCTTTGGGGTTGTCTTGGATCATTGTATTGCTGAGAATAGCTAAGTCATTCACAGTTCATCATAAAATATTGCTGTCAGCTGTGTACAATGTTCTCCTGATTCTGTTCACTTCACTTTGCATCAGTTCATGTAAGTCTTTCCAGGTTTCTGAAATCATCATGCTTGTCATTTTTTATAGCACAATGATATTCTATAACAATCATATACTAGAGTTTTCCCTAGTTGACAGACATCCTTTAAATTTAGTGGATGGCAAGTTTAAAGGGAATTAACTGACAGGCAATCGGGGATCAGGGATCAGGAAAGGCAGAAGGTAGGATCTGAACTAAGTCATGAAGGAAGAAGCCAGGGAAGCCAGAAGGTGGAGGCAAGAGGGCAGATGGCAGCTCATTCATGCCTTCTGTCTGGAGTGATTCTTGTCCTCTTCCTATATCTCATAAGGACATAGAGGTAGCTTTGAGCTCTCCATGGCTATGCCAACAGTACTCAAGTTCAGGCAGATCTTGCCAGGCTGGAAAGATTTTTTCTATAGTCAGATCTGATCCAATCCAATTTATTAAGTACCTACTATGTGCCAAGCACTGTGCTAGATGCTGGGTATATAATTAATAAAAAAGACAATCCCGACCCTAAAGAAACTTACAACCTAATGGGAGGGAGGGGGCAAGAAGGGAAAGAGGCAATACACAAAAGGAGTCAGGAAAGGTGGGCAGATGAGACACCAGAGGGCACCTGGCTCGGGCTACCTTGTTCTATGGAGTTGAAACCAAAAAGAGCAGCAGATGCAGAGGAGAGTGAGCTGAGAGTCCAGTTTCTGTTCTCTAGAAAATCTGGGTCTCCTGTCCCAGAACTAACCTAGCCTAGTATGGAGCACCAGGAGGCTGGCCACTATTCAGTTAGATTTGACACTTATTAAGCACCAACTGTGTACAAGGGTACCAGGTGAGAAATCTTTGTCTGTGATGTCTCATTTAATGATCATAAAAGATAACTGTCAAGTATTTTATAAACTTTATAGGATGCTATATAAAAATGTTGGCTCTTGCTGCCATTGTTATCTTTGTACTTCTTCCCAGTGCCTTATATATAGCACTTAATAAATACTTAATAGAATTGAATTGGAAAAATAGCTTACTTCTCTTAGTGTGTTGGTCCAAAGCAGTTGTCAAACATATGGCAGGTCACACATGGCCCACAGCACCCCCAAGTGTGGCTCCAACCCGGTTAAGATATAATTGGGAAATATTTAACAAAATAAGTAAAAATACAACAAAACATGAATAAAAGTAACATGTGGTTTTCTAAGTCAACACGTGACAACCAGGGATCCTTGTGTATGGTTTAGTGGTTCCATTTCTATCTGAGTTTGGCACCATTGATCCAGAAGATGATGTGATACCATTATTATTATGATTAACTGAATCAAGGCAAGGTTCTTCAGTTGGGACACTTTGGGCTTTGATAACCCCTCTCTACCCATTTGCCACCTCCCAGTTTTTAGAGACCCTATGGTCCCATGCTAAATTAGACTCTTCCCCTTGGAAAGGAGAGCTATCAATTCAAAAAGATGTAGTGATTTAAGGGACTACCAGAGTGGGAGGCCTATCAAAAGTAGACATTTTAAAAGAGGATTCCCCAAGAGGACAACATTAAAAAGGAAAGAATGAATCTTTAATGGTGGAATTCCAGGCACTGTGTTGGTAAAGGGAGGACATTCTTAACTCTCTTTCTCCCTGAACAATGCTGGCCACCATCCAGGCCTGGAGGGCTCTCCCCCTTCATCTCCATCCTCTTAACTTCCCTGCTTTCCTTCAAGTCTCAGCTCAAGTCCTAATTACAGCAAGAAGATTTTTCTCCTCCTTCACATTCCACCCCAACCTTTCCTCTGAAATAAACTTCCATCAACTCTGGATATATCTTGCATATGCAGAAGTGTTTACATGTTGTTTTCCCCATTAGAATGTCAATCAAAAACATTTATTAAGCACCCACTATGTGCTAGGCATTGCTAAGTTCTAGGGATTCAAAAATGAAAAAGAAAGATACACAAATAAAGTTAGATCTAAATAATTGAAGTAATATTTATTGTTCATGGGTAGGTAAAGCCAATATAACTGTTTTTAAATGGCAATTTCACCTAGTTAATCTATTTATGTAATGCTATCCCAATTAAATTACTAAAAATTATCTTACTGAGTTAGAAAAAAATAATAACAAAGGTCATTTGGAAGAACAAACAGTCAGGAACTTCAAAGAAACAAGGGGAAAACATGTAAAGGAAGCAGATTCAGTAGTATCAGGCCTTAAACCATATTACAAAGTGAGAGTATTGTTGAAATATAAAATGAATAATTTTGATTATTCTAAATGGAAATTTTCTTGTGTAAATAAATCCTATGCATCCAAGAATAGAAAGAATGCAGAAAATTGGGGGGAAAACTTTCATAGATAATCTCTCAGATAGAATGGGATTAGGTTGGAATATTGCTGTGGTGTAGGAAATGATGTGCTGGTTGATTTAGAAAAACATGGAAAACTTGGACTTCTGAGGGAAGATGCTATCCACCTTCAGAGAAACAGATGATAAGTGGAAATAAGCATAGCATGGTCTTAAACATATGTGTGAAGGTATATGTATATATATGTGTGTATTTATAGATATCTATGTATGTGTGTATATATGTATGTCAGCTGCTGCTAACTTCTGAGACCCCAAGAGTCAGAGGGGAACTAGCTTGCCTAAGGAGGGTCAAAGCTCCCATGCCAATCTGCAGTGGGAACAGGCCCGTGAGTAATAACCCCTGTGAATGTCTAGTTTGCACAAGATAGGGAGACCCAGTCTTTAAAAAAAAAATCCATAGGTTTCTTGAAGGCAGAAATATCTAATACTTCTTCAGTTCAATTGAAATGAGAGTGTTGTCTGTCTTTGTGGAGAGAAGAGATTGCCAAGTTTTGTGTGTGAACATGTGTTCATATGTGACATGTATGTCACCAGGTGTGTGAATTAAGTGGCAGGACTCCCTGGCAGCTGAACATAGAAGCTTGTGTTTTTATGTTTTCTGGACTGTTAACCCCTTCTTCTGGCCCGAGGTTTTGATGGATAGGTGAGTCATAGTATTCTGCTTAGGCAGGGTTCCTAATTGCTATTTAGAAGCATCAGCTGATAATTTGACAGAGTATGACACCAGGGACTTGAGAATTTGTTCCAGCTACTCAGATATAATCCATTGGAATAGCTCCAGGACAAAAAGCCATTCCAGTCGATGGGGTCAGAAATTCCCAGCAAAGAAATCCCACAGTCAGCATTAGGTGCTCCAGAATGTAACCTGGAAGGTAGTCATTATTTATTCAACAGACATTAAGCATCGACTGTGAATCCAGCATAATGAGGGAAATACAAGTTAAGATAAGACATTATCCTTGCCCTCAGGGGTCTCACATTCTGAGAGGAGCATGTGACATATACAAAAATTTCAATACTGCCACGTAAATTAATACGTGATAGATGTATTAAAGGATAGGATCGTAACCAATAAGGGCGATCAGGAAAGGTTTCATGTAGGAAATAATAATAGTTGCCATTTGTAAAGTGCCTACTATGTGCCAGTCACTGCACTAAGCATTTTACAAATATTTAAATCAGGTTTTAAGATACACACAGGTTATCAATGGGCATCTAGGTGGCATGGTGGATAGAGTGCCCTTCCTGGAGTCATGAAGACTCATCTTCCTGAGTTCAAGTGTGGCCTCAGAGACTTTATAGCTGTGTGACCCTGGCCAAGTCACATAACCCTGTTTGCCTCAGTTTCCTCACTTGTAAAATAAGCTAGAGAGGGAAATGGCAAAGCACTTCAGTATCTTTGCCAAGAAAACCCCAAATGGGGTCACAAGGAGCTGGATACAACTGAAAAGGACTGAACAACAACAAATGAAAGTTGGAGAGAGGAGGAAAGGAGACATTCCAGGAATAAAGAAGGTAGATCTGTTATACCAGTACTCAGGTGAGTCACTGTCTTTTATTGTTTGTATTTCTCTCTTTTCATTTCTATTTTTTTTCAAAGTTTCATTGAACTTTGTGTCCAACTTAGATTGAACTCCCATATCCATAATGTCTTTTTTTTTCTTTTTGGAGGGCACTTGGGGTTAAGTGACTTGCCCAAGGTCACACAGCTAGTTTTTGTGTTAACTGCCTGAGGCCTGATTTGAACTCAGGTCCTCCTGACTCCAGGGCTGGTGCTCTATTCACTGCGCCACCTAGCCGCCCCCCATAATGTCTTTTCCTGTCACTTCATTCTTCGTGATGCTATTTGGTGCTCACCACGTTCAACCTTTACCCATTCTCTTTTTGAAGAGAGTAGTCATGATACAGAGGCCTCAGGCTTCCACAGGTTTTGGGTGTCTCTCATTTTTTCCTCATAAACCATATTTTCCCATATATTTCTTCCCAATCTTATCTTTTCTCATATTTGCATCAAAGTCACAAAGTATTAGCATCTATATGAGGGTCAGGGGTGCCGCATTAGGAACTCACGTCCTACCACAGTGTTTTATAGTGTTTGCCAGCTCCATTCTTTGCTTCTCCGAAGAGTCTCTGTGGGCCATCCACATTCAGCTACAATTTCCTTCTTTCTTCTGGTTTGACTTATAATAAGAAAGTCAAGATTAAAGTGAGTCAGCTTTTCCAGGAAGATGTGTAGAGATCTTTTGGTCATTGGACAAAGCTCTTACGTTTAGCTCTCTGGACAATCAAACTAAAGTCTGTTGACAATCAAAACTGTCATTCGTACAGGAAGGGAAAACTGTAACACAAAACTGTAACACTCAGGCACATTTCTGTGCACTGTCACTGTTTTTGAAAGGAAGACATTGAAAACATGATTCCTGGATGATATTGCTGGTCAGGACCTTTAACCCATGTATAACTCAGAATTGCAGCTTTCATAGTTGGAAGGGACTGTGGGACTGCTGTCTCTGTTTCTCTGTTTTTGTCTCTGTCTCCAAGTCTCTCTGTCTCTGTCTCTCTCTGCCTTTCTCTGTATATCAGTATATGAGTGTCTCTCATATTAGTCTAGGCCATACCTGAGCAATAGCCATGATGATTGGGCATCTCAGGGATGAGAAGCTCACTACCTACCAAGGCAGATACATCACTTCTGGGTTTTTCCTTTGTGTGGCACAGAAACCTCCCTTCTAGCGACCTCCATCCATTGTCCTGAGTTCTACCCCTTGAGGTCACAAGTGGAACAACTTGTGTCCTTTTTTAAATACGTGAAAGGACCTGTTATATTTCCTCTGTATAATCCTTTCTCCAGGCTGAACATTTGTAGTTCTTTCCACCAATATTTGTATGGTGTTGTCTCTAGTTCCTATCTCCATATTGGTCACCTGGACATGCTTCAATTTGCTCTTGGCCTCCTAAAATATGGCACCAAGAACCAGACATGATAATACAGAAATGGTCTGACCAGAGCATAGTGCAATGGGATCAGTACCTTATGTACTCTGAACCTTGCCTTTTAATGGACCTTATTCAGTCATTTCAGTCACATCCAAGGGTTTGTGACCCCATTTGGAGCCTTCTTGGCAGAGATACTGGAGAGGTTTGTGATTTCCTTCTCCAGCTCATTTTAGAGATGAGGAAACCAAGGCAGACAGGCTTAAGTGACTTGCCCAGGATCAGACAGCTCGTTTCTGAGGTTGGATTTGAACTAAGGTCTTCCTGACTCCAAGCAGGACACTCTATCTGCTGCACCACCTAGCTGCCCCAATAGACCTTAAGATTGCATTAGCAATTTTTTTGGCTGTCACATCGCCCTGTTGGCATACAATGAGGCTGTATTAGGACTAGATAATTATGTAGTTAGCCACTGGGTATATTTGCAAATTAAATAGTATAGCCTTTAATATTATAGCCCAGTAGGAAAAATAAAAGCAAATAAATAATCAAAGTGCTATCTCCTGGGTTGTTGGGGTTTTTTTTAAATCTTCCTTTCTCTCTTCCTCCATCTCTCTCTTTTTGTCCTTCTTCATGGTTTTTTCTTTCTCACGTTTTTAGTCCTACCCTCACAGACATCATCTGGGGAGGTGACTACAATAGAGAAAGATCTAGCCACCCTCCCCAGCTGCCAAACAGCATGGAGGAGGCAAACCAGCCTACCTGAAGCAGTGAGGCACCCTGAGGGAGAGACAGCAGGCAGGCAGGTCAAACCACTGCCATGACCACCTTGATTACACTCTCCCCTCCGACTGTGACAGAGATGGCCAACAACCCTGAATTCAAGAGTCTGCAATAGCAATCCCCCTAGCCTAATGTGGAATTGTTCAATATCAGAAACAGATCTGCTTTTTCTCAGTAGAACTGACATTAAAGAAGAGTGATTGCCTCTTTTTGCTGCCATACTCTAAGGACCATTGGACCTTTCCATTTGACTTGCAGCTGAAACTTTCCATCTATTTTGTCTCTCCCACGAGAACGGGAGCTTCTAGAGAGCTGGTACCGTCTTACTCCTCTCTTTGTTCCTTCAGCACAGTTCATTCTGTGATTCTTCCTTTCACCCTCCAACTCTCATTTATACACACATAGGCATTCATACACATACATAAACCCTCCCACCAAGTCACGGTGAAATCTCAATTAACCAGAATATAAAATTAACACAATTGTTTCCCCTCTTCATGATCATCTTTTAGGAGAAAGAAGCAAATGCATACTTCCTAACAATCAGAACGATCTAACCCACAAACCTACTTCACATTGGAAGGAAAGTGCTCTGCTAACCTGGATGAGTGTGTATAAGTGTGCGCTGCTCCTTCTTCCTCTTCTTTTCCATCATATTTTAGGAAGATATAGGGCAACAAAAAACACTGAAGTAATAAGATTAGTCAGCTCACCTCCAGCGAACCTGATAATTAAATTTACATAAATCTACCTCATTCCCATAAACTGAATTTCCTTCTGGCTGATGGGAAGGCTGCTGGAAGAAGACTTCCTAGCTAGAGTCGTGAAGAAAAGGTTAAGTTCCATTCACCGTCTTGTCTTTCTGTTTTCTGGGACTTCCCACATTGAAATGAACAAGATGGTGGAATCTTGGGACGGTTCTTCAGACTCTGAACATTCTGGGGGGTCCACAACTCACTCAACCCATTCATATCCTATGTCTAATATAATTCCGTGGAATAGAGGTCCTCAAGGGCACCTGGTGACACCATCTACAACACTAATAGATGAAATTTATATCACATCTAAGGGTTGAAAAGTACTTGGTGTATAGATGATCTCATTTGACTTTTATAACAACCCCATGCAGTAAATATGATGGTTATTATCACCCAGTGTTACAGATCGTGTGAGATGTCATATCAAAGGTACCAAAGGTAAGATCTGAACCCATGTCTCTTGACTCAAATTCTGGCCTTCTTTTATACTTCGTCGTTGTTTTCAGTTGTGTCTGATTCTTCATGATCCCACTTGGGGTTTTCTTGGCTGAGACACTGGAGTAGTTTGCCAATTCCTTCTCCAGCTCACTTTACAGATGAGGACACTGAGGCAAACAGGGTTAAGTGACTTGCCCCAGGTCACACAACTAATAAGTATTTGAGACCAGATTGGAACTCACAAAGATGAATCTTCCTAACTCCAGGCCATTCTAACTCTACCCACTGAACCACCTAGCTGACCAATACTATTATATACATACTATTGAACTACACCATTGCTCAGGCTTACTTCCACATAAAATTACAGACTTTTAGAACTGCAAGTGGCTTTAGAAGATCACAACAGTTCACACTTGCTTAGACCATTAACTAATATATACATAGACTTTCTTCACATCAACCTTGTGAAATGAGTAAGGCAAGCACTACTGCGCCCATTTTATAGATAAGGAGCCTGAGGTAGATAGTTTAAAGATCACACAATTAATCAGTGATGTAATGGACTCAATCCTTGGTCTCCTGATTTCTAGTCCAATGTCCTCTCTATCTCAACTTTCTGCCTCTCTGTCTCTTTAAAAAAAATTCCAATCTTCCTGCTTCACTTGGTGCCGACTTTTCCTTGGCCTCAGTGAAAATATAAAAGCATTTGCTCTCCTTCAAAGGATAAATCTTCAAATGCTTGAAGACGGTTATTAAGTCACCCTGCAGACATCTCCTCTCTGGGCTAAATAGCTTAGATTTCTTTCAAGGTGTTCTTTTGTTATTTTTTCTTAGGGGTCTCCTTAGATTCCATCTCTAAATTCCTTGAGTTCATTCTGACAGTTCTTTGAATTAACAGTGTCTTTATTCCCAGGATTCAGGTCTCTTGAGACCCCTAAAGGTCCCACCTACCCTCACAGCATCCCAGTGAGGCAGAGAGGAGGAAGCCGCTGACCTCCACTTGGAAAGCAGCATGTGTGCCCACACTTCCAGCGCCGGCACAGCAGAACCGGGCCAAAGACCACGAGGTTCCATTTATTAGATAACTCGAGTAGATTTGAGGAGGGGCTGACAGGAGGCAGCTGTATGTCTGCTTGCCAGGATTCTTTGGGGGCACTTGCCATGGTGTGCCCATTGAGTGTTAAAGCATGAAATGTGGTGGGAATCCGAGGACCTGTTTTCAAATCTTGACATTGTTATTTACTGTCGCATGACTTTGGAAAAGTCATTCAACCTCTGGACCTCAGTTGCCTTATCTCTGTTTTAAGGAAGGCTGAATTGCCTCTAAAATCTCTCCCTACTTGAAATCTAGGATTCTGTTATCTATCTGTACATATATGCATACCTCATTTAGTGTGGGGGGGGGGGGGTGTGCAGCCATTGTCCTGGGTCTTCATTGCACTCCTCAGCAAGGGAATTGTCCTGGGTCTTCATTGTACTGTACTGTACACTGTCCTAGTTTGTCCTGGATGGATGACACCTCATCTTTACCTCTTTATTTTTCATCACTGACTCAGGGTAAGAGAATTACCTGAAATCTCATCACCTTGCAGCCTGACTTAGCTTTCATACTCAACTCCTCAATTCTGTCAGGTGCCTCTCACCTCTACCTGGAGGGTGAGAGGATAGAATAATATAGTTCAGTCACTTTTCAGTCGTGTCTGACTCTTTGTGACCTTATTTGGGGTTTTCTTGGCAAAGAGACTGGAGTGGGTTGCCATTTCCTTCTCCAGCTCATTTTACATATGAGAAAACTGAGGCAAAGTTAAGGGACTTCTCCAGGGTCACACAATTAGTAAGCATCTGAGGTCATATTTGAACTCAGGAAGATGCATCTTCCTGATGCCAAACCTAGTGTTCTATCCAAAGCACCACCTGCCTGCCCACATCATCTACCACCTATCAGCTACACTGTCATCCAGCCCCTACCACCCACCACTATTTCTTCGTGAGGCAGGACAGAGGAATTACATTTTAGTAAGATGTCCAACAAAAAAACACTGAAGTAAAACCTATAGGAATAATGTGTCCTAGAGACCCAGAAAGAACAAAAGTTGGGGAGCCAGATAAAGAGAAGTTGGACAGAACTGTCAGAGCCATCAGTGGGACAGCTTTTCAGATTCAGATTCAGATCTCTTGAGACTCCTGAAGGTCACACCTACCCACACAGCATCCCAGTGAGGCAGAGGAGGAAGCCACTGACCCCTCCACTTTGAAAGCAGCATGTGCACCCATACTACCAGCACCAGCACAGGAAAACCAGGCCGAAGATCCTTTTATTAGATAACTGGTGGATTTGAGGAGGGACTGACTGATGGAAGGTGGCTCACCTGGGGTGGGAGGAGTGGTTCAGATGACACTCTGGCTACAGATACCTTCACTTGGAGAGAGGGAGAACCCTGACTAACAATGAGTCTGGCTGGTGCCCTGGGTGCTGGGGAGAGCACAGGCCCTGGGAGAAGGGCACCATGATGGTGGCTGAGAGCCACATCAAGGAGAAAGGGTCAAGACATGCAGTGAGGCTTGGAGGTGGACTGGGAAGTGTGTTTTTAATGACTCAATGTTGGGTTTTTAATTTAATTTAATTTTATTAATAATTTGGTGAGGCAATTGGGGTTAAGAAACTTGCCCAGGGTCATACAGCTAGTAAGTCTCAAGTGTCTGGTCAGAGGCCACATTTGAACTCAGGTTCTCCTGACTTCAGGGCCTGTGCTCTATCCATTGTGCCACTTACCTGCCCCAGCATTGGTTTGTTTTTTTTTTTAATGATTAGTTATTAAATTTAGGATACTTTGAAAAGAGATAACTAACAACGAAACGCCATAAATGCCAAGTATATGAGAGGAATACAGGCAGCAGTAATACAGCAGCTTTGGGAGCACACTACAGGGCAAGATCATTTTAGCCCAGAATGGTCAGAGAATTCTACAAGACAGTGAGATTTGAGTTGAGCTCTAACGGCCTGGTGTGCTTCTGATAAAGAATGAAGAGGGCAGCATTATGAGTCAGGTACAGAAACAGAAATCAGAGGTCACCAACAGTATCTTATAGTGGAAAGAGCAGTTGGAGGGCTGGCTCTGCCACTTGTTAGATGTGTGACTTTGGCCAAGTCATTTCCCATCTCTGAGACTCCATGCTCTCATTTGTAAAGTAAGTATAATAATATGTGAACAACCTGCATCACAGGGTTCTGGTGGAGAATCAAATGAAATAAGGGAGGGAAAGTGCTGTTTAATGGGAGTTATTCTTCTTGTCATTCGGGGGCTGTGAGAAGACTAGGCTGGTTGGAGTGGAGAGACACAGCTGAACAACATTTTTAAGGAACATCAAATTAACAAGTGCAAATGAATGTACTATAGATTTAGCTTACATGGTGAATTCTAGAGGAATAATGAAATCAGGTGGACTCAGGCATGGAAACCTCATACAATACTTGGGAGTCTTGGTTTATTTTGCACAGACAATAACTACAAGGCTGAGGGGGGATGGTGGTGGTAATAGGAGAAAATTACATCAAATAGGTCAGAGCCACTAATTATGGGAAGAGATCTGGATAAAATAGGAGGCTGCCAAAGGCACAGTGTGGAGCTGTGGATGGGGATATACCGAGGGACATTTTAAAATGTGACATTTTATAAATGTATGTATTTTTCACAACAGAAAACTCCATTGGCACGTAGAGATTTGTTTTAGGACATCAAGTCACATATGTGAAGACTTTAAAGGTCATCCCAACCCTTTTGTTTTATAGGTGAGGAAACTGAAGCTTCGCCAGGTTAAGTGACATACCCAGGTCATCAGCAGTAAGTAGTACAGATGAGATTCAAACCCAGATCTTTGTCAATGTTTTCTACCACATCCTGCCGTATCTGTGCACGTCCAATGTGTATGTTGCATTCTGTCACTAAAAGAGAGGTTCCCTCATTGAAGGGACTCTGTTTCATTTGGATCACTTTCCCCCAGTTCTTTACAGAATACTCTCTGCATAACAAAGGTGCTTAATAATTGTTGAATGAATGAATGAATGCCTGTAGTGTATCATTATATATAGAGTTTGGGGAGGATGATGCAGTTTTTAGCCCTTGTCCAGGATGAACAAAATGCTTCATCTCAGCTCTGGGCAGGATCCCTATTAAATGTGCAAATCTGAAAAAATCTGGAAGTATTTCTAGCTAAATTACTAACTCTCAAAGTTCAGTTTCCATGACTATAGGAGAAATAACAGTCATGTCCAAATGACACTACTCTCAATTCTCAGAAATTCAGTTCTCAGAAATTGTCTAACTTATCACTTCATGGACTTGGAAGAATTCAATGAAGCTATCAGCAGTGATGGATGGTGGAACACTAGGAAACACTCAGGACTCATAAGTCTTTCAAAGCCTCCCCATCCCGCAGCCTTCAGTTGCCCGCCAATGACAACTGAATATTGCCACTTAATATCTGTAGAACTAAAATAATACCCAGCTACAGTACACCCATCATGATGGTGTCTGTCTCTCATTCCATGATTGCATCGAAGACTCCAAACATCCCCAAATCATTTATCAACCAAAAAGGATTAGGTTTGAGAAAGTAGATTAATAAACAAATGTGAAGAATAAATCAATGAAAATATATTAAATGAATATTGTTGGGATGTTTTCAACTTGATTTATCTTTCAGACCTTGGAGAAGTGGATTTTTTTCTCTCTAACTGGAAGGAAAAACTTTCTAACCATCAAAGGTGTTTGAAAAATGTAATTACCTACCTAGGTAAGTAATGACATATCCATCCTTTGAGCCAAAATTAGAAGATAATTTCTGGAAGATATTATAAAAAGGTCTCATCTTTGGGGGGGGATTGAGCTATATAATCAGGGTCCTCTTTAATACCAGGAGTCTACAAAATTAACATTTTCAGCTAAGTCACATTTAATGAAGAAAATACGATTTGTTGAGAATTAAATTCAATAAACAATTATGTGGAGCCTTCTGTGTGCAAAGCATTGTGCTAAGAGTTAGCACAAAGTTTAGATTAATTATTCTCTTTGGTGTCCCTCGAGACTAAGTTCAGCACCACCTTTCATGTGGAGTCTTTCCTGGGCCCTCTTAGTTAGTTGCATATTCACATCCAAGGAACATACTTTGTCTTATATCTGCTTTGTATGTGTTTTGTATATATACACATACTGTTGTTGAATTGTTTCAGTCGTGTCTGACTCTTTTGTGACCCTTTTGGAGTTTTCTAGACAAAGATATGGGAGTGGTTTGCTATTTTCTTCTCCAGCTCATTTTATGGATGAGGAAGCTGAATCATACAGGGTTAAATATTTGCTTAGGGTCAGAGAGCTTTTAAATGTCTGAGACTGGCTTTGAATTCATGAAGAGGAGTCTTCCTAACTCCAGGCTTGGCACTGTATCCACTGTGCCACCTAACTGCCCCCATCTTTTGGGAGAGAGGTAGGGGACTACTGGTGTGCCATGGTAGACGCACTGTTGACCATTATTGCTGTCAATTGGTTTTGCTAAATTGTTTTTCTTTATAACAAGAAAGGATTGAGTGGGTGATGAGAGAGAGGATTAATATCCAGAAAGGACTGTGATATTTTTTAAAAGCATCAATAAAATTATTTTAAAATTTAAACAAATTTAAAAAATAATAGTACACTTTGGTCAGGAATGAGCAAATGTTGAAGAATTGTGTAGTAAAGAGAAAACTGAACAAAGAACTGAGAGACCAGTCGTGTGAGTGTAGCTGAGTTCCTTAATGGTTCTGGGCCTTAGTTTGCTCATCTATAAAATGAATGGGGCTTGAGTTGATGATCTCTAAGGTCAGACATGCTGTGAGGCTGTCTAGTGTCCTGAGCCTCAGGTGCTTCTGGCTAAAAGGTGACCTGATAATTAATGATCACTCAGGAGATGAGAGCAATGGGATAATCCATCCCTGAATGGATTCAGAAGCAGCAGATAATGTGACAATAAAATTAATCTTGTAGAAAAACACAATTAGCTGTATCATTTATAAATCTCATCTCCTTCCACATGAGGCAAAGAGAGAAGGAAAGAGCCTGTCCGGGCACAGAGGTACAGGCTCCAATTTCACATAAATTTTATTAGAAAAATATTTTTATTTCCTATTAGAAGCTTGTAACTTGGGGCTTTAAGAGAAATATTTGAAAGCCGGGATAAAATGAAGGGCACTTTAATATGTGGTTAATAATAGTTAACATTTATGTGGAATTTTAAGGTTTGCAAAGCATTTCACCCATATTATTTCATTTGATTATCACAACAACCGTGGAAGGTAGGAACAATTATTAACCCCATTTTGCAGATGGGAAGACTGAAGGAAGGTGAGAGAGATTAAGTTGACTTACCCAGGGTCACACAGCTAAAAGAGTATCCAAAATAGGATTTGAAGTCAGGTCATCATGAGTTCAAGCCTAGCACTCTAGCCACAGAACCACTTAGGTCAGGACATAGTAAAAAAAATCCTCTAGTCTTTATTCCTTGACCTATATTCTGGGCTCCATCCTACACCAGCTCCTCAAACTTGTCTTCTAAAGCCAGAGATTTTTCCTCTGTCTTTCCCTATATTTTTTCTACTCTTTAAAATAATCTTTTACTAGTCATTTTCTGTAGAAGATGGAGAAGCTGGTTTACTTTGAACCAAGCAGACCTATGTATTAATTTGTGTTGGTTATCACGCGTGTGTCACATTTTCCTTCTCCCCCCATTAGACTGTAAATGTCATGAAGATATCCTGAAAAGGACTGTGGGGGTCACATAGTCCAACGTGTTCATTTGGCAGATGAGCAGATTGCTTCCCTTCATACAGGCATGTTCTTGAAGGCAGTGAGCATCACAGAGGCAGAATTCAATCCAGTTCCTCTCATTCCAGAGCAAGCGTTCTTTCTACTATGCCATATGGCCTCCCATGTCCTACCTGCATTTCCTACTTCTACCATGCTCTGTACGCAGTGTCTACTTGGAATTGAAATGGTTTGAATCACCTGTTTGTTACCCGCCATATTGATTTTTAGACCAAAGCAGATGGGAAGAAACCAATTAGAAAAGGGTTGGTGAGAGCCTGACAGTCACTAAAAAGTGGCACCTGGCAGATTGATAAAAAAGAGAGTAGACAAAAAACATCTGCAAGAAGCAGGCAAAAAGAGTTTAGAAAGCATATCAGAGCCATGTGACAGCAAGGCAAACTGGCCAGTACTGCTGTGGCTGGGTGACATAGTCAGTTGTGTTCATAATGTTGACTCTGTAGCTTCAAGAACAGTGTAGATGTGTTCAGTCTACTCTGCTTAAGAAGGCAAGAAAGTGTATGATCAATTTTTACAATGATTTCCATTAAAATTTAAAAGTATTGGGCATTTAAAGGCATTAGCTTCAGTTATCAAGAAAATTTACTTATTGGGACCAGTTTGTTCCCCCATGCTGCTCGATAAATGAGGCTTTACTGCATTGCAGATGAGATTGTGAATTATTATCATAAAATCCGTGTCACACCTAAAATAAATAGGGCACAGGAGAGCCTTCTGGCAGGCACAGACAATGGGGAGCCGCGTGCCTCTACGCTAATTGTACACACGCTTCGGCTAACTCAGAGTTCCAAAATGCAAAATAAGAGAAATTTCAGATGAAAAAGACCCATTAGGTCATCTGGTCCCTTAGTCTGCAATGCAGGTCTATTTCCTACAGTGTAATCTCCCGTGCACTCAGGGGTATCCTGTGAATTTGTGACACTCTCTCTGGGACCCAGGCTTCATAAACCAACGAATGCATTGTAGCCATCCATTTGTGTTTCCTAATTCAGGAATTGATCCAAGTGTAACATGGATGGTGTTGTTATTATTTGGCACGCCTGTGGTCCTTTAATTTGGTGAAGTTCTTTTCTAATTACTTATTCATTAAATAATTTAACACAAGTTATTGCTTGAGCTAGAAACCTGCAAGAGACAGCTGGCTGAAGGCAATATATAAGTGTTAAGGAGAAGGGTCAGGGAGAAGTGTAATGAAGTTGTTTGATCTCTCCTATCTTTTTAGATGCACAATAATATAATGGGAAAACACTGGTAAGAGGGTTAGGAGACCTGAGTTCAAGTCCCAACACTACCATTTAATGGTCATGTCATCTTGAGCAAATCACCTTGACTTCTCTTGAGCTGAATTTTTTTCATCTTTATAATGGGGGTGACCACAGAGCTATGTGAGAGGAGGGCACTGGATTCTCTGGAGGAATTTTTCCAGCCCTGATATTTTTTGGTTCTTTGTCCCAAGGTGCATTCCATCTATAACAATCTGTGATTATTGATAACTTGCATTAGATAGTTTACTTCTGAGATTTTCTCAGGCTTTGGAATTGATTCTATTCTGTGATTTTGTAGCAATTTGCTGTTAACAAACTAGAAAATGATTTTTGTTTCTTGTTGAGTAGTTTCTGCCATGTTCAACTCTTTACAATGCCATTTGGGTTTTTCTTGACAAAGACACTGAGTGGTTTGCCATTTCCTTCTCTAGGCTTTTTTTTTTTTTTGGTCTTTATTAATTTGTCTGTTTGCTTTTAGTTGACAAGATTCAGTTCCACAATTCCTTGAGTTTCAAATTTTCTTCCCCTCCCCCATGATGGCATACAATCAAGTATAGGATCTGCAAATACTTTCACATTAGACATTAGTCAGGTTATGAAGGATTGTATCAGATGGAATGAATGATGGGAAAGAGGAAACAAAACAAAACAAGAAAAAGAAAGAGAGCAGGTAATTTGCTTCAATCAGGATTCAAACTCAGTTCTTTCTAGTTCTTTCTCTGGGTGTAGACATCTCTCTCCATCATGAGTCTTTTGGAGTTGACTTATAACCCTGCATTGCTGAGAAGTCTAGTCTATCAAAGTTGGTCATCACACATACGTTGTGTCTGTAATTGTGTACAAATTTCTCCTGGTTCTGCTCTTCTCACTAAGCATCAGTTTGTATAAGCCTCTCCAAGTAAATATGAAATCCATCTGCTCCTCATTTCTTATAACACAATGGTATTCCATTACATGCACATACCACAGCTTGTTCAGCCATTCCCCAATTGATGGGCATCCCCTTAATTTCCAATTCTTTGCCACCACAAAAAGAGCTGCTATAAATATTTTTGTACATATGGGTCTTCCTCCCACTTCTGTGATCTCTTTGGGGTACAGCCCTAGAAGTGGTATTGCTGGGTCAAAGGGTATGAAGGATCTAGGCTTTGTTTTACAGATGAAGAAACTGAGGCAAACAGGGTTATGTGACTTGCCCAGAGTCACAAAGCTAATAAGTCTGAGGCTGGATTTGAACTCATGAAAACGGGTTTTCCTGATTCCAAGCCACCTAGCTGCCCAGAAAATGGTGGCCTTTTTCCATTGAGGGTTGACTGAGACTAGAAAATCAGCCACTAGTCTTACTCGCCTTACTCCAATCAATTCAAACACAAGATACCTTGTTTGTACCTAGCCTTGGAGGCAGCTCTTGATGTAAGGCAGAAGAGTGGGTCTAGAATTGGTATCAGGGCTCACACATGTTCAGAAGTTCTCCCTTCTATTTCCCAGCCCTCCCCAGCCCCACCCTCATGCTCTACACTGCTTTTGAAAAAGCACAAGAAACTTACTTCAGCCAGCAGTTAATGGTGTGAAGTAGCCCTAGCTGGTCTCTGCCACCTCATAGGTCGGGGGCCCTGGGAAAATAGAAACTCAAAGTCCTTGAGCTCAAGAGGACGGAGAGGCCACCTAGCCCAACTCATCCCTGATCCAGAATCCATTTTAAAGTATTCCTGGACCTAGTGGTCATGCAGCCTCTGCTAGAAACTCCCCAGGAAGGGGAAAGCTGCTCCTTCCAGAAGCCCCTCATCTCACTCTGGGATGGCACCAGTTAGGACATGTCTCTGTTCTTTGAAGCCCCATTGTGCTTTCTTGAAACTCTCGCCTTTTGTAGGACTTATATCCTAGACTTCATGGAGCTTAGAACTAAAAATTACTGAATTGATGAGGGGGTGGAGCCACATGCAGGTGCTGCAGAGGATAGGTGAGGTGCTTCTGTGGCAGAAAAGAAGAAACACAGAGGTTATGGCAGTGAACACCACTGAGGCATGACAGGAGGGCAGGAGTGCTGATAGCTTTACTGGCACAGAAGATTTGATTGTTCCAGGAGAGAAGGAACTCAACCCCTCTCCCCAACACACACACACACACACACACACACACACACACACACACACACACACACACACACACAGAGGATCTATCTCTACTACCCTTCTCTGGGCTGGGAAAAGGGGAAATAGGCCCTTGGGAGAATAGAGCTATGATAAATGGAACCCAGAGCTGCTTCTAGGTAAGGGAGAAGGATCTTGATGGAGAGTATAGGCTCCTTGTTAGGGTTGCCTCTGCACTATGGAGGGAAGAAGAGCAGCCCAGTAGAAAAAGAGTACATGCCCCCTCCACGGGTGTTCAGAAAGACCCAATTTTAAAATGCCCTATTTTAAGTTCCAGGTATAGCTTCCTTAGTAATTAGTAGCTCATTTATCTCTTCTTCCAAACTCCTAAAGCCAGAATCTACAAGATACCAGAATGATTTGCCATTTCCTTCTCCTGTTCATTTTGCAGATGAGGAAACTGAGGCAAACAGGGTTAAGTGACTTTCCCAGGATCACAAAGCTAGTAAGTGTCTGAGGCCAGATTTGAACTCCTGAAGATGGATCTCTCTGACTTCAGATATAGCTCTTTATCTATGGCACCATCTAGCTGCCCCAAATCTTTCAATGATGCTCCCAGAATGGGGAAGCATTTGAGGTTGCTCTTGAAAGTCAAGCAACAGCCTCGAGTGATTGCCCACTTCCCCCAGGGAACTTTACATCTCTCTGTAATGGCAAAATTGTGTTTGAAGCCTTCTCACTAGGACAAAGAACTGGGAATGGCTAAGAAGTCAGTCCCCATCCTCTTAGACCCCAACTAACAAAACCAGTGGAAGCCAAGCTCCCAGGGTGTGCCTTTGTATTGTGGCTTTTCAGCTCTCGTTTTCTCTTGGTCTGGCACCAGGAGCCCTTCCTCTGTGTCCAGGAGGCTTCATTCCTCTGCTTATACAGGAATCTCCACTTCTTTTAAAAAAATCATTTCTATTTCACTGATGCCTGATCCCATTTCTGCCATTCTCATCATCATGTTCTAGGAGACCCCCTCCACTCACCACTACTTCCAGCCACAACCCCCAGCCACTGATATCCCTGGAGCCATGTGGTTCTCTCTTTTCCTGGGATCATGTATCTCCTAGAAGGAGCCTCACAGATATTCGGGCTTGACTTCCAGGGAACCGTGTCCAACTCTTTGTATGTAGTCCCTCTCTTGTATGTGTCTCCCTAGTCTTGTTCTCTTTGACTAATGTGTTCTCCCTTTTAAAAGTCAGCTCCAAGATGGCACGGCTCACATGTACAGCTAAGCCAGAACTCCATCAACCATTCTCAAATATGATATTAATGAGCATCTCTCCACCTTTTACAAAGAGATAACTTTAATGTATTATCAAAGGACTCATCCATGAATAGCTAAGGAGGACCAGCTGCTTTGTCTAGGTAGACATAATCAGTGCCAGAACAAAGCCTTCATCAGTCATGACAAGGACCAAAGACAATTCCTGGTGCACACCCACTCCACATGTCATCTTGGATGGGCACTTTTCCCTCTCAGTCTCAGTCTTCTTATCTATAAAGTGAAAGGGCTGGACTGGAATAGATCTACATTTCTGTTAGACCTTAAATTATATGATCCTTTAAATGAATGCTTCTTGAATGAACCAATGTTTCAACTGTTGCGGTCTCTCATTTCCCACTCCTACATCCACTTCCCAGATATTTCCAGCCATTCCTTCTCTATTTAGGCTATCACTTCCACTCCCAACTCACCAGAGAATTTGACCTAGCCTCTGGAATCACCTTGAGCATTGATAGACTGGTTTGGGTCTTACCTTTGCTGGGTTCTAGGCTTCTGCAGACCTTCCTAGACATCCCCAGGCATGGCATCACATGCATAAGCCTTCTCCCATGTGAGTTGTCTAACCCTATATGTGTTCAGTTCCCCTTTCAGAATATAAGCCATAGGGCAAGGGCTATCTAGCATACTTTTATTTGCATCCATAGCATTTAGGCATCCATAGCATTTAGCACACCTGGCACATAGTAAACACTTAATAAATGTGCTCTCTCTCTCTCTCTGTCTCTCTCTGTCTCTCTCTGTCTCTCTCTCTCCCTCCCTCCCCTCTCTCTCTTTCTCTACCTCTCTCCCCCTCTCTCTGTATTACCTCCTGTCCCTTTCCTATTTAGATGGAGCTGAATAAGTGCAAACCAGAAGAAAACCAGTTGCCTATGACATCCCCACACTAAACCCCTTCTTAATGATACTACAGCCCTTTATCATCTAGCCTGAATCCAGTGGTTTGTTAACTGGGAGCTTTGGCATCCTGAATAGGGGCAAAATTCTGCTAGGAGAGAGGCAGGGGAACCTTTCCTGGGATCTGAGGTTTTCAGAGAAGTGGGAAAGGCAGATGTAAATCTTTTACTTATCCTTAATCCTCAAACATTCAAGTCCCATAGGTCCCTGTTTTGGGAACTCAAATGCAAGGATATAGCACACTTAGCAAATTTGTACAAAGCTGAGATAGAGAAAATGCACTAGAAGACAGGAATGGATTCCCAAAGAATCTTGACAAGGTAGATGGGTAGAATCTAATAAGATGATATTTAATATAAAGATTTACATTTAGGTTCAAAAAATCAACCATAGAACTATAGTTGTGGCTGGATGATATATTGGTCATGGGGAAAAAGTATGTATTTTTTTTTAAGTGAACCAGAAACCAAACCCGAGTCAATCATGTGACCTAACATCCAGAAAGTTAAGTGTATTCTTAGATAGAGTGACAGAACATATTTCCCCATTCTGAGGAAATCACAAAACCTTCAGGTCGGGTATTCCCCAATAGACCTAAATGAAAGAAGCAACAGTCTCAGATCATATATGAAATGTTAAGTTCAGTTATAGGTAATGCATTTTAGGTCTGAGGACAAGCTGAAGGGCATCTGGCAGTGAGGATGACTGGGACGGTGAAGTATGAAAACCATACAAGCACACAAGAATTGTTTGCTGGGAGGAGAACCGGAGTAGCTAGCTGGTGCAGTGGAGAGACTATTGGACCTGGAGTTTGGAATACTCATCTTCCTGAATTCAAATCCAGTCTCAGATACTTCCTAGCTATGTGACCCTGGGCAAGTCACTTATCCCCATCTGCCTCAATTTCCTCAATCTATATAATGAGAAGGAAATGGCAAACCAATCCAGTATCTCTGACAAGAAAGCCTCAAACGGAGTCATGGAGAGTCAGAAGGGACTCAACAGAAATGTGACCCTGACCTATGTTTCCCCAACAATAAGAGACATGAGCTAGATTTTTTTTGCCTTAAACGTCCTTTCCACTCTAACAGCTGATGGTAATAGCTTATAATTATATAGGGTGTCTAAAAAAGTCTCAGGCAATTCTAAGGTACTAAAGCTTATAGCTTGTTATGCCCAGGACACCCTAGTGCAGGCCCTCCTTGAGTCATGCCTAGACTATTGCAATAACCAGCCTCCCTGCCTCAAGCTTCTCCCCTCTCTAAAGCCACTTCCTACCCAGCTGTCAAAAGTGATCTTTCCAAATTGCAGGCCTGACCATGACACCCCCCATTCAGTGAACCTACCTCCGGGACCAATTATATAATCTTTTCTGGCCTTTAATTCACATAATCAGAGTCAACTCCTCCTCTGACACAAACTTACAGCCTGTTGTCACCCTGGGCACTTTATCTAACTTCCCAGTGCCCCAGGCTGCTTCTAAGGCTAAGATCTTCAGTGGGAGAGAAGGTGCCAATCTACACTGGTAGATGACATTACTCACTGGGAGCTTTCCACATGATGAAATCACAGGTCTGAGCCAATATATAGATAGGTAATATATTGTTGTTGTTGTTGTTCAGTCATGTTTGTCTCTTTGTAACCCCATTTGGTATGGTTTTCTTGCCAAAGATACTGGAGTGGTTTGCCATTTCCTTCTCCAACTCATTTTACAGAGGAGGAAACTGAGGCAAACATGGTTAAGTGACTTGTCCAGGGTCACACAGCTAGTAAATGTCTAAGGCTTGGTTTGAACTCACAAAGTTGAATCTTCTTGACTTTAGGCCTGGTGCTCCATCCACTGCTTCACCTAGCTGCCATATAAACATACACACACACACACACACACACACACACACACACATACACACACATATATACACATAAATACATATACATATACATAAGAATAAATGAATGAAGCATTTATTAAGCACTTACTATGTACAAAGCACCATGCTGGGGATACTCATAGACTAGTAAGAGCCTGCTCTAAAGGAGCTCTATCCTGCAGCGAGATACAACACACACATATACACACCTATCAAATGTCAGTTATCATGAACCAGACTGAGTAGAGGGGATGCTACAGGTTGCCTTGGATTTCGTGGCTGCTCCAGATAAGGAGATCCCCGGTCTTCTGTCTCTCTTGCCCTCAGCTCTCTGCCACTCTCTTTCCTTTGCCCTTTAGCTGTGAACTTCACGGAGCCTGTTGTCCCCAAGGCTTCCATTGTTCCTCAGAAGCCCAGAGCTCTTCCTCCTTTCCAAGTCAATCTTTAAAACCAAACTCCCATGGCCACCTCCTCCTAAATCCCTAGGCTGGTCTGTCAGGCTTCAAATAGCACTTAGTTTTCCTTCTCTAACACCCATATTTTATCACATGTTGATACAGTAGATAGAACCCTGGACCTGGAGTCAGGAAGACTCCTCTTCTTGAGTTCAAATTTGACCTAGGCACTTAATAGCTGTGTGACCCTGGGTAAGTCACTTTATTCTGTTTACCTCAGTTTCCCCATCTGTAAAATGAGCCAGAGAAGGAAATGGCAAACCACTCTAGGTCTTTGCCAAAAATACCCCAAATGGGGTCATGAAGAGCTGGACACAATTGAAAAATGATTGAACAACAAATTGTGTATTATGGAGGCAATATGAGAACCAGAGGGAATCAAGGGCCTCCCTTTGAGTCAGGGAAGCCTGGCTTGAAATCTTGCTTCTGATCTTTGTTGACTGTATGAGTCTAGGCAAGTCATTTAACCTTGAAATATTGGTATTTGGTAGTTTCTGTTTCCTCATCCTCTTTGCAATGCCCCCCAGGCAATTCTCTAATCAGTCACTTGGTCAACTAGCATTTGTTAATCACTTTCTATGAGCCAGGCACTGCACTAGATCCTAGAGATCCAGAGAAAGGCAAAAGACAATCCCTGTTGTCAAGGAACTCTGTTTAATGGGGGAGACAATAGGGAAGCAAAAAAGATCTAAATTGACAAGTTTCTGATTTGCATTTTTCCTATTATGACCACACACACAGAGCAAGCATCCTGTTGGGATCAGAATCCACATGTCCCAAATATGCGTTCGACATAACTTCTCACTATACAGGGAGAGAGTAGAGGAGGAAAGATCCATGGAGCTAAGACTCCTGGTACCTGCATTCCATTACTAGCTCTGCCGTTAATTACCTGTAAGACTTGTAAGACTTGGACAGCTCACATCACCCCTCTGGGCCTGCCTCAGTTTCTGCATTGGTAATAATAGGGGATTGGAGTTCCATTCCAGGAATTTTCTGTACAAAAGAATTTGATGCCCAGTTCTCTACTTCTCCCCCATCCCCCAAAAAAGAGTGTTATAGATGATCTGGTTTTGTGTGTGTGTGTGTGTTAATCCCCTGCGAGCTTCATGAGGACAGGGATTGTGCCTAATCTAAATTTTGTATGTCCCCCAGGCAGGGTTTAAAAATTGTTGGGGGGGTTTTGTTGTTGTTGTTTTTGCTAATTTCCTCTACCACCCCCTAAATCTCATCCAGCCTGTGGTGGTGGAAAGAATACTAGACTTTTTTAGTCTTGATTCAGCTGGGTGAACATGACAGCAGTATCTCTGGGTGGCAGTTACCCCATCTGGAGAAATGAGGGTCTTGGACAGGATTATCTGAGGTCTTCTCCAGTTATAACATTTTATATATTATTTAAGAAACTCATAAAGGGAAAAGCAACTGCCCGCTCCCAGGAATTACACGTAGAAGGATCATGGGGTAGGCAGGAGGGGAGGGAGAGAAGAGGAGGATATGATGACTGGAGGTCAGGCAGATTTTTGCAGCTGTGCCCTGGATTCTTTTTAACTGAAGCAGTTCTTACACAGAAAGGACCTGGGAGCCCTGAACCTGGTCTGCACAAACCAAATTAGCAAATATTTACAGAGCTCCCACTGAGTTCATGATAAGTTAAAAGCAAAAGGACTGGAAGAAGTGAAGACCATAATCATTCATTCCTTGATTCAACAAAGAGTTATGAAGAGCCTATATGCCCAGAGCACTGTGCCAGGTGCTGCTGAAGAGAAAAAGGTAAATAGGGCAGGGCAGCAACCCTCAGCAAAGTTGCACATCTTGGTAACTTGGGGCCTTCCCAATCCAATTCTGCTTTTGTCCAAATAATCAGTGCTTGAGAAGCTAAATTCCTGGAATAATGTGTGACAAACACTAACATATCTGCAAGCCCATTCTCAATTTACCTCCAGTGTTCCCTAGAACTCCAAGACTCAGAAGGAGAGAGAAGAGATATTACTTTTCTCAACTCCAGATGAGGTTAAATGAGGCAGGAAGGTGGCACCATGATTAGCGCTGGACCTGAAGTCAGGAAGACCTGAGTTAAAATCTGACCTCAAACACTGAACTAGCTGGGTGACTTTGGACAAGTCACTTAACCCCTTTCAGCCTCAGTTTCTTCATCTGTAAGATGGGAGTAATAATAGCACCTATCCCACAAGGTCCTTGTGAGTGTAAAATGAATAAAACTCAGCTCAGCTATCTGAGCTAACTTTATGGTGATCACACATAAGTGTGTGTTAAGAGTGAGGTAGAGGAGGAGAGATCCACGGTGGATTTCCCGGGTGCCTGCATTCCATTCATTACCAGCTCTGCTGTTAATTACCGACCTTAGCTCACTTCACCCCTCTGGGCCTGCCACCCCTCACTTACTTCATCTGTAATATAAAGGGGTTGGACTAGATGCTATCTAAAGCTCCTGTCAGCCCTAAATCCTGTGTCAGGGAAGTTATGCATCATTCCTAGGGTTGTTTTTTTGAGGGGTGGGGAAGAGTGTGGGTTATTTTTTGGAAGGGAACGAGGTTTGGCTACGGGGATGGGGAGAGGAGGGGTGCTATGTCCGGGCTAGAGGTATTGAGTCGCACAGGCGTCACTTCTGTGGATCTAGCATCTATTGTCCCATCTACCTCTCAGGCTTGACGGCTCGAATATTTGCACATACAGCTAGAGGTTGGCGTGTGTGTGTGTGTGTGTGTGTGTGTGTGTCTGTGTGTCTGTGTATTTGTGTGTCTGTGTAGGTGATGGGGGGTGAGCAAGGCAGGAGCTGGTGACTTTTCATTTATTCTTCACCCCCAGCCCCACCAGCAGCTCGCCCTGCATTTACTCCTTGCACTGGTTTAGAATCGTTGCCTCTAAGGAACCGGATGCTTTGGCCCTTCGAAGCCTCTGAAACGCGTGGCCGAGTTGCTGCTCTGTGCTATTTGGGAATGCTCTGCAGCCCAGGGAGGTTTGGGGGTTTGCAAGCCTCTGCGCCCTGAAGCCCCCTCTACCGCCTGCCTTGGCCTCCCTGGGGGGGGCGGGTGATGACCGCCCGACTGAACCCTGCTCCAGCCTATTTGATTTGAGCCTTCTGCGTGCCCCTTTTCTTGCCGAAGCGCCCGCATACCCTCAGCCACACAGCCGTTGCTGCGAGCAGGGCGCGTCCTTGCCAAGGCAGCCTTCTTTCTTCCCTGGCTGAGTGCTAGCGCAGCGCTGCCTGGAAGCGCCAGGCTCCTGGCAGGCTGAACGCACCCCAGCTCCTAGCCTCCTCCCATCTGCCCGCGCCCCCCACCCCAGGCCTCTGGTGGCCCCCGCGTACCACTGCGGGCACCGAGGCGCTCATTCCCGAGGGAGCGCTCGCTGCCTCGGCTGCACCAGTAGCAGTTTGGGGGCAGAGCCGGCTGAGCCGAGCCCCCCCCCCCCCCGCCTTTCCCGCAGCTCCCCCTCCCTCCTCCCCACCCCACCCCCTCCCCGCTCCGGTCTCCTTTGTGCTGCTCGCGCTCCTCCTGCCTCCTCCGGCTCTGCGCCCTAAGGACTGAGGCTGCGTCAAGGCGGAGTAGCGGGGCTGCTGCTGCTGCTCTCGACGCTGCCACTCGCGCTGAATTAGCTCTGAGGACGGGAAGGGGAACGGAGGAGAGAAAGCCACCAACAAAGGGAATCTGCTCCGACGACAGTCACCGGCCCTCCGCAAGTTCAGCGGCCAGCTCCTCCTCCGCCATTGCTGCGTGTGGCCAAAGCTTGGAGAAGCCGCGCTAGCTCCTGGGGGTAAGTTCAAAGCCCACCCCTTCAACGCTGGAGGGACTTCTCGGGGGCAGGGCGGGGTGACACGGAGGGGTCGAGGTTGGGAGGGGTATGGTTTGGGGCGCAGCAGGGCTGGGGGATCCAGAGAGGACGGGACGCTGGAGCTGTTCTGTGCGCCCTGAACCCCCAACATCGGGACAAGAGGGCTTACTGCTGCAGAGATCAGAATCCTAAGGGTGGGTGCGTGGAGAGGAAGCAGAGACCGGGAGATCCAATGGGCAGGTCTAGAAAACAGAATGGGCAGAGAGGCTTTGGGGCATAACGTAGCTCCACAACCTTCCTGGGCTTCGTGGAGCGGGGCGCGGATACCGAGACACGACCTCACCCTTGTGTAAGGTGAAGGCTAATGGGGGCAAACGTCCCCCTCCCTCTCCAACTCCTCCTTAGGCGCCCCCCCCCACAATGTCAGTTTCTCGCCCTGGTCTTCCTCAACCCCACACCCCCCTTCAACTCAGCTTTCTGCCAGGCTGGTAAGTCACCTCTGTGGGTGTTTGGCAGGGCAGCCTTTGTGGCCTGGCTTGCAGAGAAGCTGCCCGGGTGCCAGAATGGACTTTTTAGGGCATCTAGATCAGTAGGTCACGTCTTTTGTTATCAGTGCCACCAAAACCTGGGGAGTCTTTCTGTGGAGAGTGCACCTGGTCCGGGTTTGCGGTGATGTGCGCTGTCCCCTTTGGTTCCGCAGGTACTGTCTTTCTCTCAGAAGGATGGTGAAACTGGGGAATAATTTCGCTGAGAAAGGCACAAAACAGCCCCTGTTGGAGGATGGCTTCGACACCATCCCCCTGATGACACCCTTGGATGTCAATCAGCTGCAGTTCCCTCCTCCAGATAAGGTACGTTTAGATTCTCCAATGCACCCCCTCCCCAGGCTCACACACCCAAAGCCAGGCACAAAGCTGTAACAAAAGAATGAGCTGTGGGCTGGGGAAAACAGGAAAGCCAGCCAGAGGGGCCTTGTAGAAAGAGAACTCTTTCCTCTTCAGAAGGAAATCGAGGTGAAGCTAATGGTAACCCCATTCATTGTAAGGGGTCCAAAGAGATTGAATTCTTTGGCTTTCTTGCCACACCCTCTCTCCTTAACACTGTAATAATTATTCAACTAATTTTTAGAATGTAAAAATTCAGGGTATCATATCTACCTCACAAGGTAATTAGATCTACCGTTTATTCTGTAAACCTTAAATTGCTTACAGAAATACAAGGAGCTGTAATTGGTAATACACTATGATGTGGTGTTAAACAGAAGGCCTGGGTTAGATTCCCAGAACCCACACTTATTAGATAAGTGACCATAAGCAAGTCACATATGAGCTTGAGTTTCTTTACTGGTAAGCTGGGGATAATGATCCCTGTTCATAGGCTTTCCCACCTTAAGATGCTGCAGAAATGTTAGCTATTTCTAGCAAGGAAATGTTACAATTATTTTAAGCTGTGAGGCCAGAGTAGTGGCCAAATAGAATTTAATCTGACCCTTTAGCAAGGTCTCCATTCCAGGATTATATGGGAGAGAGCTCCCCTTTGTGTTGTGGTGCTGACCACAGCCAAGGTCTCAAGGATTCCAGAGATACTTAATAATGACACAGAAAGCTCACATTTATATAGCACTTTATAGTTTAGAAAGTGCTTTCTTTAGGAGGTATGATTGTTATTATTACTGAGCTCTGATCTTTTTTGAGATCCAAGCCTCCATTCAATACCAGCTGACTTCTAGAGGAGGAGGCAGTGCGGTGGAGAGGAAACACTTCTCGGTTTCCAGACAGGGGGCTTGAGTTTTAATTCTGACTCTCCTACTTATCACCTTCCTTACATTGAATAAATCCCTTAATCTTTTTGGGCATCAGTAGCCCTCCCTGCCCACAACCGACAAGGTGATTCCTTGCTATAAAATGAGAGGGTTGATCTAGAGGGGCTCTAACGCCTCTTCCAGATCTAAATCTATGATCCTATGAATTGTATCTGGATATCCACATCAGTATGCCCCCAAACCAAACATATTATCCTCCCCCCTCCCCAAAGCCACTTTTCTTCCTAATTTCCTATTCCTTTTGAGGACACCACCATCTTTCCAGTCACTCGGATTCTCAATCTCCCTCTTTCATGCCCCTCCCTTCATGGTATCCAATTATTTGTAAAGCCTTGTTGATTTTATTTCCACAACATCTCTCACATCCATCCATGCCTTTTCCTCTACTCATACAGCCAGCCACTACACAAAGGAAGCGTTCATTGCTTCATATCTGGACAATTGCTATGGTTTCCTAGTTAGGTCTCCCCTATTCATGGTTTTCCTCTCTCCTGAGCTGTCTTCCCAGCACCTGCCAAAACAATCTTCCTAAGGCATTGGTTGGACCATATTACTCCTCTCTTCAAGAAGATTCCCTATTATCTCTAGAATAAACTAAAATCTCCTGTTTGGCATGTAAGATCTCTGACACTTTGACTTTAACCTGTCTTTTCAGACTGATTTCCCAGTTCTCTTCCCCATACAATCTCTGCTCCAGCCAACCCAGCCAAGTGCTGTTTCCTGTATGTGACATTTTATTCTCTGGGTTTTAAGATTAGAATGATCTCATTTCTTTTACATCCTCCTATAGGAATGGACATTTATACCTCTTAAATGAAGCCTATCTTGAGCCTTCCCTCCAAAAGAATTATTTTTATTAACTCTCTGTTTTGTATTGACTTCTCTTAGTCCATGTTATTTCACCCTAGTAGAACGTAAGCTCTGTGAGGGCAGGGACTGTTTTCATATTTGTATCTCTAGCATCTGGCACAATGCCTGGTGCATAGTAAAAGATTTCATAAATATTTATTGAATTGAATTGAACCGAATCCCCATTTTATAGCTGAAGAGAGTAAGACTGAGAGAAAAGTGGTTAGGATGTGGCTACTCTCTGCTGGTTTAAGCCCCAGGGCCAAGTGACTTCAGTTTACTTGGTGAGTTCTTACATTGATTCTGGGTTTTATATGGAATGAATGGCTGTACTAAGTACATACAAACACCCCTTCCCTTGTAGAGAATTTAGACCAAAATGAGAACCTTCTTTTTCTTCTTAGCTTATTTCTTTGCTTGAATTACCTAGATAATGACAATAATAGTATATCTTTGCATAAATGATGATAATTTTTTTCCAAGGGACTTTTACAATGTGAGGCATTATGGTATAATGTCAGTCAGTTAGCCAGTCAACAAACATTTATTAAGCACCTACTATGTACTGGGCTCTATGCTAAGAGCTGTGGATATAGAGAAATGCAAAAAAAACTCAGCCCCTGCCTTCAAGGGGTTTACAGTCTACTGGGGGAACTCCCAATCTAATTGGAGATGAAGCGGCAGATGAAGCCCTCAGCTTGGAGCCTGAAAGACCTAGTTTCCAGTCTTGCATCCGATCCTTATTAGCATTACGAACCTGGGCAAAGCACTTAAGCTCTCTGGGACTCAGTGAGATAATTTATTCAGAATGCTTTGCCAGTCTTAAAGCTCTGTATAAACGTGAGCTTCCTTTGTTGTCATTATTACATCTTCTACCCCTCACACGTAAAGACCCGGCCAATTCAGGTGCTATGCAAGTTGCTGTTTGATCTATACACCAGGAAGAGGAAGATAGGGCCCATGGCCTGGTGGAACTTGTAGTGTAGAATGAATGAGGATAAAAAGACAGGACCATGGCCCCTGGCCTGGAGAAGTGCTTCGATAAAGCAGTGCTGCAGAAGGAGCTTTCACCAAAATAGTGGTTCTTACACTGTGGCTCGTGGCTCAGGTGACCATCCACTCGATGCTAAAGGAGGTCTCCAGATGGTACACTGGGTTTTAATTCAGTAGGGACTAGTACCCCAACTAGTCTCTTCACAAAAAAAGTCATTTAATGCACGTTAAACAAACCTCACACCAAGGTCCGGGAACTCTGCCTTCCTGCCATTGCCTCATCATGCCACCTAATGCTGGGCTTGCATGGAGCCAGTTATTGACATCAGGTAGGGGATGCCTGTCTTGGATTAATGGTGCTCTTGTAAAATGACCTGGGTTTGGACTGTGTTATGCAAGGGGTGACTGCAGCCCATTTTATGTAAGAGTTTACAGTTTATATGACACTTTGGTCACAGTGAGCCTTTGTGGTAGACAGGGTATTTATTATACTCATTTTCTAGGCTGGCTTAAATGACCTCTGAGGCTTTTTCCTGTTTTGAAATTCTGTAAAATCCTGACCCCCAGTAGGTCACATTAAAAAAAAAGTTAAGGAATTTTGGAATTGAAAGCATCTTAAAGGTCATCTGTCCAGTTCACTTATTTTATTGATGAAGAGACTGATAAGGAGGTCCAAAGAGATGACGTGATTTACCCATTTATGGCCAATAAGTGGGGGAGCCTGGACAGGCACCCAGGCTCTTGTCTCTGCAGCCAGGGATCTCTGCACTCTTCTACGTTGTCTGATTCAGAAATTTACCCATCAGCTGTGTATATTTAATGATAGGGATGTGTAGGTCAAGAGAAGCATGTGTGGCTTCTTTTTGGCTTGGTCACAGATTACATTCCACTCATAATAGTAATCCTGTGCTTATCCTTTGAGAAAACATAACACACGTTCTTAAAAACTGATGAACTATAGAACAGCTTTGATATTTTTCTCCCCAAGACTGACCATTCAGTGTTTTGAATCCCTTTGGGAGAAAACCATCAGCAGTTAGGATCTTCAAATTTCCCACAGAACTTTGCTCCACCGTCTCCAGTGTTCTTAGCTGACTTCCCCTGGTAATTGTATATATCACTGGTATCAAACTCAAGTAGAAAATGGGGCCACTAAACTGGACATAAGGGTACCTCTGGGAGCACATTAACTTAGAAAAACACGTTTTGACATTAACTTGTCTTTATCTATTTTGTTAAATACTTCCCAATTGCATTTTAACCTGGTCCAGGTTGCAGTGGGGAGTGGGGCAGCCTCAGAGCCCGTGGGTCCCATGTTTGACACTTTTGGTATACATGTCCTCCCCTTCCTCTGAACCCCCTCCCCCACCTTTGTTAGATTACAAGATCATAGCATCAGATTTTTTAAAAAAGGGATTTGAGATTATCTAGCAATTTCAACTTTTCAACTTTAGAGGTAAGGAAATGAAGTCCAGAGATATTAAGGAATTTCTCTAACATTGCATAGGCAGTAAATGGTGGAGTCAGGGTTTGAACAACTGTCTTGTTCCCAGAGCCAGCACTATGCATTGCTCTGAAAGTTTGAGCTGTATGCATCTATTTTTATATATACTTAGTGCCCACCACAGGTATTTGCCCAATGTAGGTGCTTACTAATATATGTTGAATTACCTTGAAAATAAAGATGGATTGTTGACTATTCAAGCAATCATTAAGCATTTTTCACAATGATTTCTTGGACATGTTCTAAGATACCTGGGATTTCAGATAGAACATGTGCCCTGTAAAGACTTATTATCAAAGGATTACAGACTTAGATTTAAAGGGAATTTAGGGACCATCTTGTCCAACTCCTGAATTTTATAGATGAAGAAACTGAGGTCTGGAGAGGTCAGGTAATTTGCCCAAGGTTGCACAGATTGTATCAGAGACAGAATTCGAACTCAAGGCTTCTGATTCCAAAATTGGGATGCTTTTGCTGTACTGTGCAGTGAGAAACAGGACTTCTCTGGGACTTCTTGGGCTGTCAGAGAATAGAAGCCTCCATTCTGATCAGCTGTGCTCCTTTTTGGTGCCCAGGTGCTTGCCATCTGGTGCCCAGGTGCCAGACTTAAACAATGAGCAGTTCCCCTCGCCTGTGGGGCTGAACTAGATTGCCTTCATTCCTCTTCATTTCTCAGAACCAAAGGAGGAACAGTCCAACCTGAGGCAGGCCAGTTTTTATCAGGTGATTCATCTCAGCATTTCCTCATCTTGGGCTGATCCAGACAAGCCTCTCTGAAGACTTTTCTCCTTAAAATATCTTGAGGTTTCAGTCTTGTTGATTTATTTCAACCTCAAAGCTATTTAGAACAAGATTAGGTTGTGCCAACAGGAAAAATATTGGGATTCCCAAGAAGCGATGCTCATTGTTTCTCTCCCCCTCCCAGTTCCTAATGGTGCAACCTTCCATTCCCCCCCCACTCCTCTCCCCCATCTAGTTGGTGGCCAAGTGTCCTCATTATGTCCCTAGAGTGTCTCCTCCATCTGCTTCTTCCTTTCTATTCCCACTGCTGCTTTGCCTAAAAACAATAATTACCCCTTTCCTGGCCTCAGGCAGTGTAGCCTTTTCTACTGTTAAGTCTGTGACATTGGGGGACCATGGAGACATCCAAGGGGCTGCGTATTCCTGAGGGTGACCTGGGGACCTTGGGCAGTCCTTGAGGATTTGGGGCCCAGCTATTTTCATCTAGGAGGGGTCAGGTTAAAATGAACATCCAGGGAAAATGCATGCAAGGAAAAATGTCATAGGCTCAATGATTAGTTGGTGAGACTTGAGTGTCCTACCAAATTGGCCTTGGAGCTGGGGGACGGTTTATGGGCTAATTGTGTGTATTTGAGCCTGAAGCTTTTCCTGCCAGCTAGGAAGCTTTCTCATTTTCCTTCCTTCTGTGCTTTTTTCAGACATAGCTCCTTGAGTCACCTGATGGGGGTGGGAATGGTGGAGTGCACTGGCAAAGGGCATAGCCCAGGAGGATCACCTGATTTTCTGGTACCCCAGGGATGTCTCTGCCAAGAGACTCACTCCTTGTCCTTGGGCCATCCTGCTATCCTCTGTGGGAATAGCATGCTTCCATCACCTGGGGCCTCTGCTGAATGGGCGATGCTGGGGTTAAAGGGAATGTTGATATTGGTGGGTGGGAAAGGAGGAGGAGAGGGCAGTCCCTTGGTGTGAGTACAGATAGACATATTGTGCTTTGCTAATTCTTGTGAGCCCTTGTGGTTTGCTCTGAAAGTCCTCATTAGTTCAAGGGTAATTGACTATATACTCAAATGACTCTCTCTCTCTCTCTCTCTCTCTCTCTCTCTCTCTCTCTCTCTCTCTCTCTCTCTCTTTAATTCAGACAGAACTTTGTAGGAAAAGCTAGACTACACCAGGTCAGACACTTCAGCATTTCAAGGGTATGGTGGGGGAAACAGTGAGAGTTGTGTTAAAAAGATAAATAATAAAGAAGTAAATAGAAATAAAAAGATCATTTTGATTTGCACAGTTTCACTATGAGTTCAGTGAGTAAGATTTCAGGGGAAGGTGCAGTGGGTTGGGAATCTGACCTGGGCTTTCTAACTCTGACTTTGCCATGGACTGGTCACATGACCTTGGTCATTCGCCATTTCTGAGCCTCGGTTTCCTGATGTGTTCCATGGGTAGCATGAACAGGGGGGTGGGAGGGGTGGAGAGGCTCGGCGTCTCCCAGTCTAAAAGGCTGTGAATCTAAGATGCCAGGGATTCAATGACAGCTAACCTCTATGAAGCACTTTACAACATGATGACCCTGGAGGGAAGCATTAAGATCCTCAATTTGCAGATGAGGAGACCCAGATAGAAATTAAATGACCTGAGAGTAAGTGTCTGAGGATGGATTTGAACTCAAGTCTTCCCAAGTCCAGGTCCAATGCTCTATCTGTTGTGCCAATTCTACTTGATAAGAAGTTAGCTTTTAAGTGGGGGGGGGGGGTGGATGGGGAAGTGAGAGACAGAGAGACAGAGATAGAAAAACAGACAGAGATGCAGAGAAAGAGAGACATAGAGAGAGAGGAGAGACAGAGAGACAGAGAGAGGGGGAGTGAGAGACAGAGAGAGCAAGAGACAGAGAGAGACAGAGAGAGAGACAGAGATAGAAAAACAGAGACAGACATGCAGAGAAAGAGAGACATAGAGAGAGAGGAGAGACAGAGAGACAGAAGGGGAGTGAGAGACAGAGAGAGAGAGAGAGAGAGAGAGAGAGAGAGAGAGAGAGAGAGCATTTTTTTCACTTTTCACAGTTGGAAAAGCCAAGGCATTTGCTCAGAGAGAATGTTGGCATTCTTATTCTCCTGATTCTCTAAAGAAAATTAAATTCTGAGCACTTCATTTCATGGTTAAAATTACGACTATGTGCATGAGAGCCATCATACTCATCCATCTATTTATATCTTGTTCTTAATACCTTGCTTGTCTCTGGTCTTTTTTCACAAGGTGGTGGTCAAAACCAAAACGGAGTATGAGCCTGATCGAAAGAAAGGGAAATTCCGTACTCCCAAAATAGCTGAATTCACAATCAGCATCACAGAAGGCGTTTCTGAGAGGTTTAAGGTAGGTGTCAATCATCTGATCAAGTCCACAGTGACTTAGGGAGCATCTGCTCTGGGAGAGGCACTGTGCAGGTGCCAGAGGGAATACAAAGAAGACTCAAATCCATTCCTTGCCCATCAGGAGTTACAGTCTAGTTGAGGAGACATGAAAATAGGGATGCATGACTAGCCCCCTTCTCATCTGATCATAGAGGTCTCCAATGGATGACATATTTTGCACCACTCTTTGGGAACATTCTACAGATGACTTAAACCCACCGTGAAAATCTCCAGTGTCCTTACAATGGAATCATAATTTTAAAAATTTAGACATCACTTCCCAACAGCTCTAGGCATCGTGCAGCTAGTTGACAGAGGAGTTGTACAGATAAGCTGTATAAGAATTCAGAGGAGAGACAGCTCATGTTAGAGTAGATAGTAGTTGGGTAGGCATGGAGTCAGTGAAGGACATTTCATTAATGTAGTCATTAATGAGTCATGGTAGTATCTTCCCATGCAGAAAATAGGATTAAAACAAAATTTGAGTTAATTTCAGTAAAGGAATTGGGGCAGCAAGCAGCAACATTGATTGAGTTAATTGGTCAGTACCTTGAAATGAAGAAGTCCATTTTTTCTTGTAAATCATGAGTAACAGGGAAAATGGGAATCAAATGCCTGGCTAGGGAAGAGAAGTAATTTGGAATATACATCATTGGGCAAAGACTTTGCTCTGTTCCTCAGTCATAATTTCATTTTTCCTTGGATGTGTAATGGCTTGCTTTTCTAACAAAAAAGATATCATATAAAGGCCTCAATAGTATAGCTCAAAGAATCTCAATGGAAGACAGAAACTACATACATGCCTTTGTGGTCTACCAAGACTTCCAGTGGTGTTGCAGGAGTATTTTGTTCCTGAGTGTTACCTTCAGTGTTGTTTTATTCAAAGGAATTACAACAAAAAAGTATTAAGCAGATGCAGAGCACTCTTCTGGGTACCAGGGGAGATAAAGGGTCTTTTCCCTCAAGGAATTTGCAGATTAGTAGGGAGATGAGACCCCAATGCAGAGAGCTGTAATGTCTAATATCACATGACTAGTGTGTGAAAAAGAGGCTTTTATGAGGTACCTAGAGCTAAACAGAAGATTTGGTCAGACTAGCACAGGATAGAGTGGAGTTATCAACCCCATCCGTCTGGGGGACCCTCATGGCCTGAAGCAATGGGGAGGTCACTCCTGATGACTCTTAGGTTCTGCTACCTGAGAGCCAATGGAAAGAGGGAGCCATAGAGACTGAGCTTTCTTTGCTGTCTTCTTACCCCTAATGATTTGTCTTTTCATGTTGTTTGTTGAGACTTGTTAGAAAAGAGCATTTAAAAGTGAGACCTATGTAGCCCATCTTTCCTCCCTCCCTCCCTCCCTCCCTCCCTCCCTTCCTATCATCTTCTTCTTCTTCTTCATCATCATCATCATCATCATCATCATCATCATCTTCTTCTTCTTCTTCTTCTTCTTCTTCTTCTTCTTCTTCTTCTTCTTCTTCCTCCTCCTCCTCCTCCTCCTTCTTCCTTTTTCCTTCTTTTCTGCTGATTTCATGTTTGCTACCTTTTCTGCCTTCAGAAGCCCAACAGCCATCCATCTACACATATTTACTGAGTGGCTTGCATTTATAGTTGTACAGTCTGCTGTGGTTATAAAGCGAGCTCTACATATGTTATCTTATCGAATCCTAACAAACATTCCTGGAAAATGGTATTAAGTAATAATATTCCAGGGGGCCAGATCATGCAGCTACTAAATGGGATTCAAGCACAGGGCTTTTGGTTATAAGATGAGATACCTGGCCCATTTGAAAGAGGTTATTGAAATTGTAAAGCAAGTTAAGCTGTTGACCTAATTGGCTTTTATTAGGACAAATACTGTCAGACCAGTGGGAGAAAGAGCACATGCAAAGATCCATGACATTGGAAGTATCTTGTTTTTGTGCCTGGAGTCCGGCATTCTACAATTAACTGGACCTATGTAACATTTTAAGGATGAGAGGAGATGCTTGAGGCTGGTGAGTCCTGATAAAACTTCAGGGAGCAATCACTGCTGTAGCATAGTAAAATCTTTGGGAACTTCAGAAATCATCTCATTTAATCTGTTCAGTTAACAAATGGGGAGGCTAAGGTTAAGTGACATGCCCAAAGTCACACAGATGCTGAGTGACAAGGCTGGGGGAAGAGCCCAGGTCTCCTGACGCTGATTTCAATGGGGGTCCCTCCCTCTCTGCCCCTCCTGTTTTGAGGCTTTGGCTCCAGTATTTTAGTGTGACTCTGGATTAATTTTACTTGGAAACATTTATAAATATATGAAACCTTCCTTCTAATAGTGATGGGAGGGTGGGAGGAGGGAAAAGAGCAGAGGGAGGCATTTATACTCTTTTCACATTAGGTTTTTACTATATGGAGCCATTATGCTTTAGGAGATGTAGTTTGAGCGGGGGTACATGTGAATCTCTCCACTCCAGTTGGCCTCCATTGCCCAATGCCTCACGGAGGCATGAAGGTGACCTTGAGCTTTTAGAGGCAATGCCAACACAACACAGGTCCTGTCGGGTTCAATCAGGTTGGAAAGGCTTGGAGGATGGGGCCATTGAGAGACAGAATGTCTGTTGTCTGAGGACCAGTTTAGCTAAGTTTAAAGAGGTCATCCTATTACCAGAAGGTTTGTTCCCAGTTGATTTTTTTAGCCATAAGTACTTATGAAAATGGTAGACTAAGTTGTGAAAGGGTTAGGCTCAATGTTGATAGCAGAAGGCACCTTTCCCCCCTTCTCCACTCCACTGATTAAATCAGTGTTTTTCTGAAGTATTACAAGTAGATCTGAATCCATGGAAATAAGGAGACCTATTAATTTGTTTTAGCAGCTCTATGACATTGCAGTAGATTTGGGGCCATTGTGTGCCCTGAAGTCAGAGAATACAGGGGAAAAGTTTGTGTAAATATAACTCAAGGACAGAAATCAAGGATATTGCAGGATTTTAAAACCAGAATAGCCATTAGAGATTATTTAATTTTACAGATGAGGAAACTGAGGTGAAATTAATTTCAGTGGTAACCAAGTCTCCTGACTCCCAAGGTTGTGCTTTCCCCATGAGACCATACCATAGTTTCTCCTGCTGTACACATAATGGTGGCTTTTTTTTTTTGGCCATTAAGCAGTTATTTCACTTTTTTTCACTTATTTCCCAATTCCACTTTGGGAACAGTACTGAGAACTCTTGGTAAGGCACATGGGGTAGAAACAATGATTCCCTTCTTACTTTTATCTCTGGCTTTTGAATACAAGAAATATCTTGTATCTTAATTTTGAGGCATCTGAACAACAAATAAAGGAATTGTCTCCCTCTTGGGTAGCCGTTTCTAATTGTACAGCAGAGCACTTAGAACACTGGCCCTGAAGGCACATCATATGTTTATATCTTTGGATGGCACACTTTTTAAAAAAAACGTCTTTTGGATATTACTTTATGATTATCGCTCTGGGATTAATCCCTGCCTACCAGGTTGCTAGGTTGTGTTGCTAAGTAACTCCTGCATCAGAGAAAAGGTTTTGGAGGATTTTGTCTTGGGGGAATTGCAGGATGCGTCACACAGCAGTGGTGGCTTTACATCTAGGCTTCTGAAGAGGTTAACATCAATTAGGGAAATGGTAGTTTAATTAATTGAAGATATATTTATGTTAAAAAAAAAACCAAGCACAGATATATTTCTCAAATGACCAGAAATGTTAAGAAAATATAATGCTGACCCAAAATGGGGGGTATTTGTAGGGGTGCTTCAAGGTACCCCTTTCCTATCTTGAATTATTGATGATAGGTTATAAATATGCAGATGCAAAGGGATAGTAGTCTGGGGTTTTCACCAGGGTCTTTATTATTTGCTAAACACTGTGCTCTCGGGCTGCTCTTGCCTCTCAGAGCCAAAGTACTATCCCCACCAGGAAGTTAAATATTTGGCACAAGTGTAAGATATATTATTTACCTCGTGGTGTTCTGACTTTGGTGATATTGGCTTGTCTGCATGACGAATTTCCCAAACTAGTCCTCTGATTTTCTGTTGGACGTTAATGTGAGAACCTGGAAAATGTTTCGAGGGACAAAATGACATTTACTTGACTCGTGGCCGTGGATGCCCCAGTGAATCTGTCAATTTGAATCCTGTCAGAAATGATTTTGTGGTAGGTTTGTATCTTTTGGAGTCCTAATGACCTTGAGTATAATATGTGTTGCCTGTTCTCTCCAGCATCTCCCCTCCCCACTTGCTAATAATAATTCCCTTGGGCATTTCAAGAGGCATTTGTTAAATATTTATAGAGGATGATACTGTTTCTTTGGCATGTAACAGTAAGGAAGACTTTATGCTGTGGTGCTTAAAAGTCTTGTATACATTTTGATATCCTGAATCACCTTCAGTGTTCATTTGCCATGCAACTCATTTTGTGTTCCATCAACTGTTAAGCATTGTACAGAACATAGCCCTCGAGTCCCTATACGGCTGCAGATGGACAGCATTCCGATCTCACTGCAGAGGGGAAGTTGTTACCGACTCAGATTGAGTGGACTTGAGTGAACTGCCTTTTGGGCACAGCCGTGGGGTGGTTATCTAAAATATTTAAAGATTCATAATGTTAGACGATTGCAGACACCTTTTCCAAAGATGTGCTTTACTGGCTTACTTAGCAGAAATGCAGAGGAGTGTTGTGGGGAGGAGAATAGACTTTAAATCAGAAAACCCGAGTTTAATTCCCAGTCAGTTATGTATGGACCGTGTGACCTTGGGCAAATCACTTCTTCTCCTTTTTCTTATCTGTAAAATGAAGATGGTAAAACCTATACTGTATACATAGCAGGGTTGTGAAGAAGCCACTATTTAAACTGAGAGAGAAGGAAGGAAGGAAGGAAGGAAGGAAGGAAGGAAGGAAGGAAGGAAGGAAGGAAGGAAAGAAGGAAGGAAGGAAAGAAGGAAGGAAGGAAGGACAGGGAGGGAGAAAAAAGGGAGGGAGGGAAAAAAGAAGAAAGAAGGAAGAAGAAAGAGGGAGGGAAGAGGGAAAGAGAAAAGAAAGGGAGAAGAGAAGAAAGGGAAAGAAAGAAAGAAACTAAGAGAGTGAAAGAAGGAAAGCTATAAAGGGAGGGAGAAAAAGAAAGAGAGGAAGGAAGAAAGAAAAGAGGAAAGGGAGAAGAGAGAAAGAAGGAAGGAAAGAAAGGGGAAAAGAAAGGAAGGAAAGAAGGAAGGAACTAAAGAAAAAAGTGAAAGGAGGAAAGAAATAAAGGGAAGGAGAAAAAGAAAGGGAGGAAGGAAGAAAGAAAAGGGGGAAAAGAAGAAAGGAAGGAGAGAGAAAAGAGGGAAAGAGAAAGCAAACAAGCAAAAAAGGGAGGGAGGAAGAAAGAAAGTAAGAGAGAAAGAAAGGAGGGAAGGAAGAAGGAAAGAAGGAAGGAAAGCAAGCAGAAGATTTATTAAGCATCTACCCTGTACCAGGCACTGTGTTAAGTGCTGGGCATTCAAATACAAATGTGAAATAATCCCTGCGTCTAATAGAGACAATGCGTATAGAGGAATGGGGACTAGGGGCAGGAATTTTGATTTAGGAAATCACGGAGATTGTGAGGTGAGTTGGAACCTAGAATTGCTAATTGTCACACTTTCCAGTAGCATTGGTAATATTGATTTGATTACTGCTCCCAGTGCAAATGGTGAAAAGTGGGACCAGGGGCCAGGATTGGGGGCCAGTGTAGGAGGGATTGGTGAAGGGGCAGTAGACCTGTGGCATATCTGTACTTAAAATAACCACAACAACAACAACAGGCAGTTATCTAAGGAGAGAAGGAACAGGCCCGGGGACCCTGGGAGAATGAGATTGCTCGCATGGCCCAGGGGAGTGTGCCTTTGTGCAGAACTGTCTCTGGGCCATGATCAGGGCTGGAGAGTGTGACTGCTAAGGCAGGGGGAGAATAAGGTGTTAACTCTCAGTCAGTATGAAAAAGGTCTTGAGGCTTTAAGCCATATCATACCAAATGCTGTGCTCAAAAACCGACAAAGACTAGAGAGAACCACTGTTTACTTGGAGGGAATCCTGGGTGGAAAGCATTAGCCTGACACTGTTTGAATTTAGGCTGCACAGCTTTAAGTGGGAGAAACCAAAGCCTTCTGGACACAGCTGTCCACTGTTGCAGAGCACTGGCATCATTGCTTGTGTCCAAACGTCGTCCCATAACCAGCACCTTCATCCTCCTCCACACCCCTTTCATCCTCACTCCCAGCCCTTCTGTGGACCCTTTACCATTTCTGTACACTTTGCAAGGTCACCACTGACTTGATGATTCTACCTGGATAAAGAATACCAACCGTTCCTGCGGAAGGTAATGAAGTCCTAAATCTTCTCAGTCTTATAAGCTAGCAATTACTTATCAAACACCAAGCTTCATCATAACTGTCAATGTCAGCAGTATAATGCCGACAATGTTTGGTACAGGAGAGGCACTAGATTGATGTCAGGATGCCTGCTTTATCACTAACTTGCTAGGCGACCTTGGGCAAGTCATTTGATCTCCCTTGGAACTCAGTTCCTTCATCTGTAAGATGGGGAGAACTAGAATAGATGCTCATTAAGATCCTTTCCTTCTTTAAAATTCTGGAAATTAGTATGCAGAGTAGGAGGTGGGGATGGCAAGGTAATGTGATTTTCCCTGGGCTCACTGCCCCTCTAGGGATGCACTTGCCTCAGGGTAATTTGTTTATCAAAAGCAGAGCCATAGATTTTAGAGCTGGGGAGCTTTTTTTTTCCCTTTTGAATCTTAGAGATCCTCTCATTCAGGAACTCTCAATTTTTTTTTGTTTTAGGACCCATTTCTACCCTCAAAAATTACTGATGAAGTCCTCCCCACCAAAGAGCTCTTGTTTATGTGGGTTATATCTATCGATGTTTTACCATATTAGAATTTAAGATATTTTAGTATTGTTTTGAAAATGGTTTTGACTTCATGCATCCCCTAAAACAGTCTCAGGGATCCCCGAAGATCCTTAGATCACACTTGGAGAACTCTGCTGCTCTTGTCCATTTGAGAAATGAGGAAACTGAGGTGGGAGAGAGAAAGTGACCTACTCAAGGTCACACAGGCTGAGTTTGAATCCTGCCTCCAGATCCAGTATCTCTGTGATCTGGTTTCAGAAGCAGAAAACAGAACATGCATCAGCTCCAAAGGTCAGACAAAAGATCTGGTTCTTGGATAATTCTATTCACTGAGAGAGCTTTTAGCACCGATGGCACATGGAGCTTCTATGGGATGCTCTGTCACAGTGAAAGATAACAATGAAGTTTAGGAGAGGCTTTTCTAGCCATTGGGAAGCAGGGCTCCGTACAATTAAAGAAGAAGGAAAAAAGGAACTACAGATTTCCCTTTGGCCTTCTTGTTCTTCAGCCCATTTGTTTCCCTGGGAGTTACACCGGCTTCCTCCATTCTAATTATACCCACCTGCTTTTTGGGGCAGATGGTATTGGTCATTTCATAAGGTCTTTAGCTCTAAGGACCAGAAGTTCTCAGACTTGGCCTCTTTGGGATCCAGTCTCACCATCTGTAAAGTGAGGGCCTGCATGATCTCCAAGGGCCTTTCTAGCTCTAAATCTAGCTGTGTGGCCTCTGCTCATCATCTGTCAAATAAGATGATGATAGTTCTATTGCCTTCAATAGCTATAGTGCTTTCTATGTGCTGGGTACTGTGCTAAGTACTTTACTGAATATTAATCTCATTTGACCCTTATGACAACCCTGTGAGGTAGGTGCTGTTATTATTATCCCTCATTTCGAAGTTGGGGAAACTGAGGCAAACAGAGGTGAAGTGGCTTGCCCAGGGTAACTCACATAGGCAGTGTCTGAAGCTAGATTTGAACTCAGATCTTCCTGACTCCAAGCACTGAGCTCCACCCACTGTACCACCAGAAGCCTACAAGGCAGTGTTGTGGTGAGGAAAGGAATGTATAAAGGTGAGCTGCTGCTGTCTTCCCGTCTCTGAAGGCCCAGCCCTACTGCCCCCGCTCCAAGAGGCCTCGAGTGCCTGTCTCTCTCTTATCTGTATACTCTGCTCTGTGGGGAGGAACTGTATCTTCCTCGTTTGGGGGTCAGCTCTCTACTCTGCATATTGTAGATACTCAGTAAATGTTCACTGAATTGCAGATGAAAGCACTCGATATTTATGTTCTGAAATGGCAGGACATGGGGTGGGCCATGCTGCCCTGCTAGCTTCAGCATCCGAGTCAGTACAGGGGATTCCTTAGTGCAGTTTTAAGCTATGCACCAGGACTTTGGGGACAGTCTGTATTAGGCAGTGGTCCTTAGACATCAGAATCTGAGTCTGATCCCAAAGAAGCTTGGGGCGATCTAGGCCAGTGCTGTAAAACTCAGATAGAAAGGGATCCCTCCAGCTGCATATCAATGTAGAAGACTGCACGTTAACATGATCTATTTTGGGACACTATATATCTGTGTATACATATAAGTATACATATATACATTAAACAAATATGTGTATGTATATAGTATTATAAGCATAGCTAGATGGTACAATGATTAGAGCATCAGCCCTGGAGTCAGGAGGACCTGAATTCAAATCCAGCCTCAGATACCTACTAGCTGTGTGACCCTGGGCAAGTCACTTAACCCTGTTTGCTCAGTTTCCTTATCTATAAAATGAGCTGTACAAGGAAATGACAAACCACTCTAGTATCTTTACCAAGAAAACCCCAAATTCAATCACAAAGTATCAGACATGACTGAAACAAATAAACAATAACAACCCTGGGTGACTGGGCATTTCCTCTGTCGACAAGTAAAGTCCCTTCATTCCTTAGTAGACAGTCTTCATGAGCTGCTGCTGCCAAGAAATTTCATCGCCGGAGGGCCTGCCTTCTGGGTCTGAACCTCTCTGCCCTTGATTAGGGTGGTTCTTCAACAACAGGCCCGCACTGAAAGGTTTTCTAGTACAGTCCAGTGGAGAAAGCTTGAGCTCTATTGGCCTAGACTTTGAGAAGGCCCAGTCACTTCTGTGCTACCATGAGGCCTTGGAGCAGGGTGCTCATGGAGCACACCTATTATTTCAGTAGATTCTAGAGAGACTTTATGCCAACTCCATCTTGTAGAAGTCTATTCCTTTAAAAATTTATTTTAAATTATTCTAATTAATATAATAGATTGGGGTAAAAATCATTCATCTCCAGAAGGTCCTTGTTAAAGGGGGACTCTGGGCAGTTCCTAGTTTTTCTCTCATTAGCACATTAGTGCCATGATTTATCAGATTATCTAATTCTCATCTTTGAAGCTTGGAACATCGTGTTGTAGATAAAGAACAGGATGAGGGGAGGAGAGAAGTCTGGGAGGAGCAATGAGAGGATGGGGTTGGCTTCCAAATGGGATGGACCGGGTCAAGTGGGGAAATTTTTTGGGAACTGCAATGGAGGAAGAGCAAGAAAACTCCCAAGATAGGGATTCTTGTTCCTAACACCCAATCATTTGGCTAGCAGAGAGGTGCAGAAATACTACATTCTTCTGACTGCTCTTCTAGTCCTTTCATTTTTTAAAGAAGGGAACGTAGAACCAGAGAAGTGACTTAGAACTAGTCCTCATCCAAGGGAATATAGTTACTAAATCACCCAAAGGACCTTGTTTGACCCGCAAGGCTGTCTGATGACATAGAACCTGAGGATGGTGTTATAGTGAGCCTCTAGAGTACATTAATTAGAAAATTACTGGGACTCTTTCCATTTTGTGTAAACATTAGAGTTCTCTCCTTTTCTGGGATGGCATTGTAGTCTGAGGCCAGCAAAAGCTGAGCCCAGAGAACTCTGCAAAATTTTTGGTACCATATTGAGTTGAAATATGCAGTAAACTCTTGGGGGAAAAAGACTTTCCCCCCTGAAATTCAACAGGCTGAAAATGAGTTTACTTCTGGAGGAAACACTTCTATGGATCCATGATTCACTGGTGTAGTTATTTCCTCCACTGATTCCTCCATGATTCTTGTCCGGGTCTTTGTAGAAATCCTCCACGGGGGCTTTTGCCCAGCTGTTTCTTTGAATATTGCTTGGTCTCTAGTGCCATCGTCAGGCTGTTCATCCATTTATGCCATTCTTGATACATTACCAGCCCACCTCCCTTTTTTCTGGTCATATGTGTCCTTAGCAGTGTCTTTCAGACCTCTTTTCTCAAAGAATGCAAGTCATTGCTAGTAATATGCTTCCATAGGCAAGGAAATGCCTTGTTGGAAATAAAGTGATTACTTACAAAAGCAACATGGTTTACAAATCTTTATCCCTGACATTAGTATATGTCTGAAAGAACATGAGTTTGAAGCTCTGCTCTGGGGAGACCAGATGGTACAAGCCACGCACTATAAAGTCATTAGCATTTGCTTAAATGTCTCCAGTGATTGTGTGAAGAACAATAAAAAAGGCTCAGATAGGATGCCTTCCTTCTCACCCAGGGGCTATTTTACTTGAGAAGACTGAGGGTCTGATAGGGACTTTTCTCACAAACTAAAGGGGGTGTAACACATAACACATAACAGTTGCTCTGGGAGGGCCTGACTGGCTCCTGAAAGACCTGAAAACCGGAGACCTAAGGACAACACAGAACCACAGAGTATACTGCTACTGCCTCCTGCCAGGGGTACTCAGTGAGGCAGTGAATGGAGAGCTGGACCTGGACTCGGGAAGACCTGATTTCAAATCTAGCTGTGTGACACTGGACAAGTCACTTAACCTCTTTTTGCCTCAGTTTCCTTAACTATAAAAATCAGCATAATGATAATACCTACATCACAGTGTTGTAAAGATATTTGTAAAGTACTTAGCATCGTTGCCTGGTACACATTAGGAGTTTAATAAATGCTTGTTTCCTCTCTTCTCAGAATCTGAATTTTGTCCTAAACTCTTGTTTAAACTAAACTTTTGTCCTAACCCCATTGCTCCTGGGCACGCTTAAGTTGGATAAAGACTGTTTCAGCTATTTCTCCTGAAGTCCTCCTTGCTATATTCTAATGAAACTGGACTCCAGGGTCCCCTGTCCACAATGCAATGGGGCATAGTATCTCTGCTTTCTTGTCCGTGTGCCCATTATTGACAGGGTTTAGGATGCATTGCCTAGTGCCCTATTTTTACCTGCTTAACATCCTTCGAGGATGGGCTTGAGTGTTTACCCAGTTGTAAGTTATTTATTTCATAGCACTAGAAACTCTTATGCATTTATTATATTTTAATGTGTACTGTAGTCATTTATATAATCAAACCATAAATGCTTTGAAGATAGGGATGATGGTATATTCAGCTTGGTGTCTCTCCCAATGATTTATATGGTGTAATAAATACAGTAGAAACTTAATATATGCCTGTTGAGTAAGTGAAGAGAACAAGGGTGTCCTGTTCAACCTATTGGTCTGGTGTACTGCTGCTTTGAAGGGTCATCGTAGAGAAAAAAGCTTATTATTATGGAAAGCAGCAACATAGATGGAATGTTTGGTTGGGGCAGAATGCTCAGTCTGCCAATCAACATTTATTAAGCACCTGTTATGTCTGGGTATGAGTGCTGGGGAACCAAAAATAGTCCCTGCCCTCAAGGAGCTCTGCATCTAATGGAGGAGGCTGACAAGTAAACAGGCACCTGCCAGATATAGACAGGAGGAATAGGAAATGAGAGGGAAGGCCCTAGTTAAGAGGGGTTGAGGTGGCACACAGACGTGGGACATGTCTGCCTGCTTGGTTACATAATCATCACGTCCCTACACTAACCTCCAGTTTCTCCCACAATCCACCAGGATAAAACTTCTCCTGCCTTTTCCTACCCTTTGAATTTATAATATTTAGTGCCATGTAGTTTTTATTAAGCAAACATTTAATTCCTACTATACACGGTGGATAGTGAATCAAAAAATAAAAAGGCTTCCAAGAGATTTCCCATTTACACATTCAAGATCTCAATTTTTTCTTATCCACAACCCCTATGTGGGGAGATAGAATAAGTGTCATTATCCCCATTCAACAGATGAAGAAACAGAGGCTGAAAAAGGGGAGTGACTTGGACAAAGAATGAGCATTGGACATAGGCTCTGGTTCTTTTTTGTCCACTCAATGTGGATGTGACTTGTGTGTGTGTGTGTGTGTGTGTGTGTGTGTGTGTGTGAGAGAGAGACAGACAGACAGACAGACAGACAGACAGACACAGAGAGAGAGAGGAGGGAGAGAGAAAGGGATTTGCTGGGGATTTTCAGGGTCATATCACCCAGAGGCAATTTCATTTTTCCTTTCCTTTGCTCCCTGGCTGACTATTTCTGGATTGCGTCTGGGGATGGGGGCGGGGGCTTTCATAGTTATAGAAATGGTGCCTTTTCTTTGTTTTTGCCCCTGCCTTGGCACCGTGGGCCTGGCCAGTGTGGGCCTGAAAGGCCATTGTCCTCCATATTCTAGCTCACTTTGAGGGTCTCGCTATTCTGCAGAAATGACAGTCTCTTGTTGTTACCCCTTAGCTCCAGCCTTTTTCCTGAGCTCAAATCCCGGGTGTCATGCTGTTATCTGAAACATAATGGGCTCATAACCATCTCTGGTCTCCCTCCTACCCCCATCCCTATTCTTCATATCCAGTCAACTAGTCACCAAGAAGCATGGGATTTAGAACCAGAACAGACCTTAAAGATCACATAGTTGAGCCTCTCACTTCACAGATGAAGAAACTGAGAAGTGAAGGGACTAGCCCACAGTCACACAAGAAATAGGGGGTCAAAGGCAGATTCACACTCAGATTCTGGGACTCTTGGTCCAAGTGCTCTCTCTTTCCAGGTCCCATCCATTTTCCCTTTGAAACACCTGCCCTATCCCTCTCCTCTCTGCCATGTCCACTGTCACCACCCCAGTGGCGCCTTTTCTTTCCTACTGTGAGACTGGACTGCCCACATATCACCATCTCATCCACCCACTGCCATTCTTTTTGGTGTTCCCTAGATAGGATGTGTGTGCTTCCCCCTCGATTTCCCCTCACTACCTGGCCTAATGCCTCCACTCTCAGCAGAATTAGAGAATTCTGAGTTCTCCCATCCAAGGATTCTTCTGGTCCAACCGCCTACCTGAGGCACGAATCTCTTTTGTAACCTCATGCCGACATCTGGTTCTCCAGCCTCTTCCTGAATAACTGCAGTGACCCAGGGAGCTTAGCAGCCCCTTCCACTTCCAATAGCTCTGACTTCTCCCATTAAGCATGCAGAGTTGGCATTCAGCTATTTGTTTCTAGGTCCGTAAAATAAGCACTCAGTAAAGGCTTTTGAAAATGAAAATATTGTACCTTTAGGTGATGATAAGCACAGGAAGGAGGCTTAAACCAAGCATATTATTAAGCAAGCAAACAAACAAACCATGGAGACAAGCTGATACTTTATGTAAAGAGCCCAAGCATGCAATGACAGTGCTCCCGTTAGAGACCATGGATTATTAGTGTGCCAGCAGGACGTCCTGGCTGATGCAGTCTGGTGCTTCTGGGAGGGCCAAAGGAATGAAGAGTGAATGAGAGCCCCGTTAAGGACAAGCTGCCCTCCATCAGCTGCATTACATTTTAAGCCAAGCTTGTCCTAGCAGATATGCCACTGCTCAAAAATGCCTCTGTCATGTCCTGAATAAATTCCATAAATCTCAGAAGGTGAGTTGATCATTCTATGCATGGACAATTCTAGTACTCAGATGTAGAGAATGTATACACTGTTAGTGCCAGAAAGGGCCTGGGAGATCATTTAGGCCAAATATCCTCATTTTGCAGGTGAGGAGACTGAGATTCAGTGTAGTGAGTTGCCAAAGGTCACACAGTGTGTTAGTAGCAGATTCCAGGTTTTATGATAAGTGATCTTTCCACGAAACTAAGATGTCTCAGATTCCATTTGGGTATGTTTATCAGCTCTTTAAAAAAGCCTATTAAGTGTCATGAGTGCCCTACACCAAGTTGCTGTTGTTCAGTTGTGTCTGACCTTTCAGGACCCATTTAGGGTTTTCTTGGAAGAGATACTGGAGTGGTTTGCCATTTCCTTTTCTAGCTCATTTTACAGATAAGGAAACTGAGGCAAACAAGGTTAAGTGACTTGCTTATGGTCACACAGATAATAAGTGAGGCCAGATATGAACTTTGGTCTTCCTGACTCTAGGCCAGGTGCTCTGTGCTACCTAGCTGCCCATTCTCCCAATCCCATCCCCAAATAACATCTTTTGATGTATATACATATGTATGTGTTTATGGTGTTTCAAAAGTCTTAATACAATTCTAACAGCTTAAATTTTAGTAGTTTCAAAATAGCATTAAGATTTCTGGGATATCCCATACTTAGACATATAGGTACACCATACATAATATACAGGTGCCCCTATCGCAACTGTATGTTGATTAAATGGATGTTGATTAAATCTATTCCACTTCAAATACTCTGGGGCTGGATGGCCACTTTAACAACAACAACAACAGCCAATCAGCAAATACTTGCTATGTGCCAGGTATTGTGTTAAGCACCGGGGATACAAAGAAAGGCAAAAACAGTCCTTGGCAGCACATTCCAATGAGGGAGACTGCATGACCAAGGTGCATCTAAGAAGCATGGAGTAAATGGAAGGTAATGTCAGGAGAAGGCTTAGTGTCCGGCAGGGCCTGGGAGAGGCCTCTTGAAGAAGGGGGGATTTGAGCTGAGTGCTGAAGGGAGCCAGGGTAATTTAATGGTAGAAGTGAGCAGGGGGAAGGAAGTAGAAGAGAAAGAAGGGAGGAGAAAAAGCCTTATTAAGCACCTACTATTGTCAGGGACTTTGCTGAGCTCTTTACAAATCTTATCTCATTTAGACAAGGAGATGGGAGGAGAGCAAGTAGAGGAGACTCTGGCATTGGGTGGGAGGTCAGAATAGCCACTTTAAAGGTAACTTCCAATTCTGAAGTTCATGATTGGCATTCGGAAAAATCACTGGGTGATGGGAAAGGGCCTAGTTTAAAAGTATTTAAAGACCAAAGGAACCAGGCTTCTTACAATTAGAACAGAAGTTAATGGGCTAAATATGGCTTTTAAGAATTGATCTATTGTATATCCCACGGCAAATGATCTGCTACTGCCCTGTGATATTTACCCCCTTCAAGCACATGAGGACAATGGTTCCATTCTCCATTTAGTTTCTCTTTGGTAGAGTTTGGTATTCAGCTCTCAGAGTGAATGTAAATAGCAGCTGTTTCTGTTTTGGTCAGAAACCCTGATGGTCTTCCCCTCCCAGATTTATTGTTTATTTATTTTTGACTAGTAATAGCGGCCATGCTCTGCCTCATTTCTTATTTAACCTTAAATCACTGAATGGGTGTAGCCTCAGTCAAACTAGGACCTGTTAAAGATCTTAGCTAAAAAAAAGGAAAAGGTCTCCCACTTCATCCAGGGCCATCTCCAGTCGTCCTGATCTACATCTTATGCTGGACCCAAATGGCTCCAGAGGAAAAAAGTGAGGTTGGTGACTTTGCACAGCCCTGCCTTACTTAAATCCAATTCACTTGCATGTAATGGCATCACCTCCCTGATGTAATGGTCCTCTTTGAGAATGAAGGACAAACAACAACAACCTTCCTTATAAATAAACCTCCCCTTATCCTGAACTCCTCTTCCTGTTTCTGTACATTCTTCTGCCCTTTGGGAAGACAATCCTTTCTCTTCCATCAGCTGTTAATAGTTTTTCCTTGGATAGATTTCCTAAGTAAATGTGACTTAATATTGCTTCCAGACAGGATAAATAATTAAATAATTGTGTCAAGTACTGGTGATTCTAAAAGTTAATTTAGGGCATTCCAAGATAGCAGAGTTAGGTCTGTTAAGGCTTCTAACAAATTATAGATAGCTGGAATCTGATTACTAGATCTGAAAAAGACTTATGGTTTTTCCAGTCCAGTCACCATCCCTTGACAGAGAAAGAAACTGAGGCCCAGAGTCAAAGTGATTTGCCTATTAAGAAGTCATCACTAAAAAGAACAACAGCTAACATTTATACAGCACCTAATATGTGCCAGGAACTGTGATAAATGCTTTACAAATATTATCCCATTTTGTCCTCATAACAAGCTTGAGAGGTAGGTCATTATTCTCATTTTGCAGAAAAGGAAACTGAAGCAAACAGAGGTTAAGTGACTTGCCCAGGGTCACACAGCTAGAATTCAAGACCAGATTTGAATTCAAGCCCTCCTGACTGCAGGCTCAGCACTTTATCTACCTAACTAGTCACTCGAATTTGGGTTTTCTGTTCCCTTCATCCACCATGACATACTTCCTCCCTTATCTCATTTGATGCAAAGCAGGACCTAGAAAGTATCATTCCCGTTTGACACAGAAAGGAAACTAAGCCTCAAAGAATTCAGTTGCCTTGCCAGAAGACCAGTGGTGTTACCTTTGGTGTTCTAGCCTGATTTTTAATCCCAGATTTCATTTGTTTCTATGGCAAATGTTCTGGGCAAAAATTCAATGTCTGTTGAATTTCTGGGGCTAGTGACATTGCCCCCTGCTGAGCAGTTGATTAATTGCCCTTGGAAATGATGCTTAGTTGGCAGGGATGGTGGGGAGGAAAAATTGGATTCTAATTTTATGATTAAGTTCTTTGAGACATTTTGAGGGGAAAAAAGGTGACTAGGATGACCTTCCCTTTCTTTCTTTCTTTCTTTTTTTTTTTTGCTTTTTGGTGGGCAATTGGAGTTAAGTGACTTGACCCAGGTCACACGGCTAGTTTTTGTATTAAGTGTCCAAGGAGGCGGTATTTGAACTCAGGTTCTCCTGACTCCAGGGCTGGTGCTTTATTCACTGCGCCACCTAGCTGCCCCTCAGATGACTTTCCTAAGGTAATATATTACCTGAGAGGCAGGGGAGTATAGAAGAATGAGCCCTGAAGTGGGAGTCAGGCACCTTACATTCTGATTCTGATTTTGCTACTTTAAACCACTGGGCAAATTTCTTCCCATCTTTGAGCCCCAATTTCTTTAACTATAACTATATTCCACTATAAAATACGGGAGATAGACTAAATTATAGAGTTTATGACTCTGAAAATCTGTGTTAAGGAATACTTCAAAACATCCATTATAGAATCAATACGGGCACCAATTTCAATCACTTAGCAGAAGGTTTCATGAGTTGCTTTAATCAACAAAATTCATCACCTTGTGTCCAGTCCTTTGGTGAGGAGATTCTGCCACCAGAGTTAGGCTGGTTCTTGGATGAGGGATCGACAGTTCTTCACCAGTCCTATACTCAAAGCCTTTTCAACTTGGAAGGTCCTGCCAGTGCTTAGTTCGCACAGCTTTGAAGGACCTAGGGCCACTTCCATGACACAATGATACTTTAGAGGAAGACTTTCAATGTAGGTGTCAATAAACAGATCCACTCCTATTCCTTAAACATCTTTCTTTAAATCTTTCATGATTTTCAGAGTTTCTGCAGTTGAACTGTTGTTATATATTTTTGGGTTGGATTTTTGCTTACTGTTTGAGTTGCTGAAAGCCTGATGTCTCAAGCTAGGCAGACTGCTTTAAGCCAGTGTCCTTCCTGAGTTACTGTGAAAAAAGAGTTTTATGAACCTCAAAATGCTCTATAAATGTGAGTTGTTATTGACAGTAATAATAGTCACTTAAATGTGTATGCTGCTTTACAATGTACAGGGTTTTCCCATCCATTATCTCATTCAGCATTCAAAAGCCATGTAAGATAGATAGTGCAAGTGTTATTATCCCAATTTTACAGATAGGGAAACTGAGTCTCAGAGGTTGAAGTTTGCCCAAGGTCACATGGAAAGTGACAAGGCCAAGGCTCCTGACTGCTGAAATGATCTGGCTGGCTACTCTATCATGCTGCTTTCCAAACGTTGGGAGGCTTCAAGTAGAGACTGGAAGACCACTCATCAGGGATCTCGTAGAGGAAACTCCAGCTGAGGAACTTCATCCTAGATAGCTCCTGAGGTCCTTTACAACTTTGTGAAGAGATTCTAGGATGCCTTACTGAAGTTCTTGATATCAGTGAGAGTCCAGCAGGAAATGTACAAGCCCAAATGACAAATGCCCTCTTCTCATCTTCTTGTTTCTCTTTGCAGGTGACAGTTCTGGTCCTGTTTGCCTTGGCATTCCTGACCTGTGTTGTTTTTCTGGTGGTCTACAAGGTTTACAAGTATGATCATACTTGTCCAGAAGGATTTGTTTTTAAGGTAAAGCAATATGTCGCCCATGAGGCTTTGGGGATTCATGTTCATGTTGGTCCATAATATAGGCTTTGCTTCTCTCTTCCCCAAATCTGGTGTGTGTAGAACCCGAGTTCAGCCAATGATCAGTATTGTTTTTCAATTTAAGCATATATTTTTTCTCTTTAGAGACAGGATTGTGGGGATTGTTCCCCATTTGGGGGTCAGTCCATAGCAATAAGCTGTTCTTCTCTTCTTATTTGTGATTTGGGGAATCCCCTGTTACTCTGGCACAATTACGCACCTTGATGTAACATTTTTTAATAGAAGTCTCTGAAGGTAGGATCTATTTAATTTTGCCTTGGTATCATGAGAGCTTAGCACAAATAGCCACTTAATAAATGTTTGTTAAATAAATTGAATGAATTTCTTACATACTCAAAATTCCCAAACCATAGTAGAGAGGACATATAAATTGAATGTTAGGACTAACTGAAATAAATAATTTAGATTTAGTACTTGGTTTGAAATACAGAAACTAAGATACAGAAGACCTCAACTTCTAATTCCATCTTTGCCGCTATATGACCTTGGCTAAATCATTTCCCTCTCTAGGACTTATATTTCTTATCTGGCAAATGAAGGGGTTGGATAAAAGCATAAGATTTTTGGGACTGGAAGGGGCCTTGGAGGTTCAACCTCTCGAAGGTTCAACACTCTCATTTATAAACAATGAAACAGAGGCCCAGAAATAGGAAATTATTTGGCCAGGATCGCATGTGTAAGAAGTACTAGAAGTGGGGCTTGAACTGCATTTTCTAAGGCTTCTTCTAGCTCTAACACTCTATGCCCTATAGTCTAAGGATAATATATGGTTCTAAAGTAATTCAACAAATAGTTATCAGGTGCCTATGTGCAGTGCTGGGGACAGCTATGAAACAAATCCTTGCATTCAAAGAGCTTACAATCTTGTAATAACTGAAAATGAGGATATCATGAATTTCTATGGTCCTTTACAATTCTTTACTATATCTCATATCTATTATTTCACTTGATCCTTGTAAGAGCCCATGAGATAAAGAGGTGAAATATTCCCATTTTATAGATGAGGAACAAAGGCTTGGAGAAGTGTTTAATAATAGTAACTGGCATTTATATGGCACTCTAGAATTAGCAAAGTGATTTACATACATATCTCATTTGAATCTCACAGTAACCCTGGGAAGGTAGAGACTGGGGAAGCCAGACTTGGAGTGGTGGGTACTTGCCCATGGCCATAATATAAGTTTGAAGTGGGATTGGGACCCAAATCTTCCTGACTCCAATTATTTGGCCAAGGTCACATGGTTAATAGTCGACAGAGAAGAAACTTAAACCCAAATCTAATTGTGAATTAGAAGGGTGTTAGGTATCAACGGCCAGCAATGGCCACTATTAATTGTGAGAGTACTTGCAGGTTAATACCTGTCTTTTTTTAAAACATAGCATGCACACACACACATCAAAGGAGTTTTCTTTTTTTCTTTTAATTTATTTGTTTATTTTTAGTTTACAAGATTCAATTCCATAGTTCCTTGAGTTTCAAATTTCCCTTCCCTCCCTCCCCCGACCCCCCATGACAGCATATAGTCCAGTATAGGATCTGCAAATACTTTCACATTAGACATAGTCAAGTTACAAAGTATCGTACTAGATGGGATGAAAAATGGTAAAGAAGAAATAAAACCAAACAATGAAAAGAAAAAGATCAATTAGTTTGCTTCCATCAGGATTCAAGCTCAGTTCTTTCTAGTTATTTCTCTGGATGTCGCATCTCTCTCCTTCATGAGTCTCAAAGGAGTTTTCTTACAGATTTCTTTCCTGTGTTCTTGAGCTGAGTAATACAGGTATGAGTTATAAATATATTTTAAAAAAAGAGTAAAAACTTGAAATGTGAGCTAGGAAGGAAAAGCAGGTCTTCAGATTTTGTCCAAGTTAAAAATGTATGGCACAGAAGAGGGACAGATGGCCAGAGCTGTAGGCACTCTCAGGATAAGTGTTTAATCAGAAAAGGTTTATTGAGTATCACTGTGTGCTAGGGGTGTAGGGGATGCAAAAAAAGGTATAAGACATGGTTGTCTACCCATCAACAAATGCCTTTGGCAGCATAATAGCAGCATGGATTCTGAGGCCTCTCTGAGAACTGGAGCCACATAATTTGAGAGTTGGAAGGGATCTCAGTAGCCATCTGGTCCAACTCTTACCCAGAAGGATTCCCTACTATTCCATAAGTGACAAGTAGCTGTCCAGCCTTTACTTGAAGGCCACTCCTCTCAAGGCTGCCCTTTCCACTTTTGGACAGCTCTAAATGGTACCAACTGTGTCCTGACATCAGGCCTAAATTAGTGTCTTTGCAACTTTCACTAATTTTTTCCTGCTTTTGCCTCCAGTTCCAAAGGAACAAGTCTGGTCCCTCCAGCACATGACAGCCTTTTAGATACCTGAACATGGCCATCCCACAGCTACTGAGTCACTTTTTCTCCAGGCTAAACATCCCAATCAAATTTCACATGGCATGGACTTAGGGCTCTTTAATATCCTGCCCTCCTATCAACATCCTTCAGTTCACCAATGGCCTTCTTAAACTCTGGTGCCCAGAAGTGAACACAGGGTTCCAGACTGAGGGCTGACAAGTGTAGAGTTAACAATGAGACTCTCACTTCTCCATTCCTGGGGGCTGTGTGTCACACTAACTCACACTGAATGTGTAGTCCACTAAAACTCCCAAATCTTTTTTTCTGAACTATTATGTTATTCTAATTATAGCTTTCCTACCTTGTACTTGTGGTGCTGATTTTTTGTACCAAAGGCAGACTTTACATTTATCCCTATGGAATTTCACCTGATTAGATTCAGCCCAATGCTCTAGCTTACTGAGGATCTTTGGGGATCCCGACCCTTTCATTTGGTGTGTTAGCTATCTCTCTCTGCTATATGTCTGTCATCTGCCCATTGGATAAGCATCTCTGGGTGTCTTTATCTAAATCGTTAACAAAGATGTTCCATGGCCCAGATTCCTAGGATGTGCCATCGGAGACCTGCTGCTATATGGCCATTGAACCATTATAATGACTACTCATTGAGTATAAGCCATTCAACCAGTTCTGAATACATCCAACCATATTTACTGTTGTCTATACACCATATCCTTCCATCTTTATGAGAATATTATGAGATATTCTATTAAAACCTTTGCTAAAATTTAGGTAAACTCTATCCACAACATTCCTACCATCTACTAGTTTAGTAATCTTGTCCCAAAGGGAATTCCAGTTAGTCTGGTATGCCCTGTTCTTGATGAGTGGTGATGCTAGCATGGAGGTGACATTGGGTGGACATCTGGCTGCTACTAGTAGTTGATCTTTACATGGAACCTTAAGGTTTGCAAAGAAGTTTATGTATATTCTATCTCCCCCTTGATTCTCACAGCTTGTGAGATGCTGTCATTTTCATTTTGCCAATAAGGAAACTCAGCCTCAGTGGTAAGTGACTTTGGAGGGCCACACCGTAGGCTAATAAAGCAGGGTTTGAATCCAGGCCTTCCCAACTCCAAGCCCAGTGACCTATCTACTATATCATGCTGATTCTGCAGGACAAGTACTGGGATGTGAAAGGGTATAACTCATATGAAAATATTTGGGAGTTTTTGTGGATGTCTAGCTCAAGTTGAATTAGTGTGATGTGACAGCCAAACACATCAATGTGATTTTTATGCTACACTTAAGGATTTATAATGCCTAGAATAAGGGGGAGGCTTAAGGGATAAGGCTGTAAACATTCTAAGTATGGTCTCATTATTTTCTGAACTGGTAAGATGACATTTGGAATACTTTCTTCAATTCTAGGATTCTTTCAATCCTTTATTTTAGGAAATATAGTGAAAAACAAGAGCAAAGCCAGAGAAGAAGAACCAGGATAGTTCCCTTTTTAGGCCTTGTTTTTCCCATTTGTAAAATTAGGTTGGAGTAGATAGGATTTCTAAGATCTCTTCTAGTTTTAACACTAATTCCAATAACTGTTTGTCTTAATAGCTGATTAAAAAAATCAACCCCAAATGAGGGAAGTTCCATGTATCCACCAGTTTGAGAATTTCTTTTTCAATTCAGTGTTCTCAACTAACTGAAATATTTGGTATTATGTGCAATGTTAAATAACAAAACTATACAAACGAGAAATGCTTTTCTTTTCTAAAATGCAACTTCTTTGTGATCTGAATTGTATGTTTTTCTGGGGACATGGGGGGTGGTTTTCTATATTTAGGGACATAACAAGCTAGTAAAAGCAGAAATATTTCTTCCTGCCTACAGGGTTGTACAAATAGTGAAGGTGAACCCATTTCTTTTAAAGAGAAAATTAGTTAAAATAGTAGCTTTTGAATCATTTCTCTTAAGGGAAATGCATTTGCTACAGAGGAAATGCAAATAAATCCTGAGACATCACCGTACAGTTTAAAATGAATTGAGATGTGGTGGATTTTTCACTTGGATAAGTATTCTTGTTAGAAGTAAAATTTCTTCTGTAACCTCTTCACCCTGCATCCTGAACCTCCCAAGGAGGGAAGTTAAAATTCTGGCTGCACTGCTTGCTAGCTACGTGACCTCTGACAAGCCTCTTAACCTTGCTGAACCTCAGTCTACTTATCTATAAAATGGAGAAAATGTTTCCAAGATCTCCCCAACATGGTGTTATCAATCAATAGCCATTTATTAAATGCTTATATGTGCTAGCTACTGGGCCAAACACTGGGGATACTAAAAGCGTGAAAACAGTCTCTACCTTCAATAGCTTCTGAGAAGGTGGGGAGAGACATGTATACATAAGATATATGAGTATGTATAAGATAATCACAGAGAGGAAGGCTTGGGAACCTAGGAAACGTTTCTGGTAGAAGGTACAATTTGAGCTGAGTCTTCAATGAATCCAGGGATTCTGAGAAGGAGGGGTGAAGGGGGAAAGCGTTCTAGGCGTGGGTGACAGTCTTTGTAAAGCAGTGGAAGCTGAGGCTACAATGTCATGAGTGAGAAGCAGCAAATAAGCCAGTCTGGTTGAATCATGGGATTGTGTGGAAGGAGTGAATGTGTAAGAAGGCTAGAAAGATCAGAAAGGGCCAGGTTGTGAACAGCTTCAAATACAAGTTTGTATTTGATGTCAGTTTGGTAAAAGGACACTATGGAGTTAATGGAATGGGGGAAGGAGGTGATAGGGTCAGACCAGTGCTTTTGGAAAATCCCTTTGATAGCTTTGTGGAGGATAGAGTCGAGTCAGGAGAGACTCTAAGTCAGGAAATCAGGCAGAATGCTGTTGTGATAGTCCAGGTGAGAGATGATGAGGGCCCCAACAAGGACAGTGACTGTGTGATTAGAGAAGGGGATGTATAGATAGATATAGAAATCACAAGAGTTGGTGGCTGACTATGTGAGGTGTGTTAAGAAGGAAGAATTGAGTATAACAGCAAGACTGTGGATCTGCTTGACTAGAAGACTAATGGGGCTCTTGATATTAATAGGAAAGTTTGGGGAGGGGGTATAGATTTGGTGATAAAGTAATGAGTTCTGTCTCAGACAATTTGATTTGAGATGCCTGTGGGACATTCAGTCCAAAATGTCTGATAGGCAGTTGGAGATGCAGGACTGAAACTTAGGGTAGAGATGAGGGATGGCTATATGGATGTGGGAATCATCCACATATAGATGAGTTGATGAAATTACTGATAGAATACAGAGGGAAAGAGAAGTGGCCCTAGGACAGATTCTTGAAATATACCATAGTCATTATCACAAGTATAATGTAGATGAACATCCCAAAAACCTAATCGAGAAGGATCCAGTCTTTAGGAAGGACAGCCAAGACTGAGCAATGTTATGAAAATCCAGAGAGGAGAGACTAACCAGGAGGTGGCCAACTGTGCAGAATGCTGCAGAAAATTCAAAAAGGATGAGGACTGAGGAAAGACCACCCCAATTGGTTAATTAAGAGATGATTAAGATGTTCTCTGAAGAGATCATTTCATTTGACTGATGAATTTGGAAGCTAGATTGCAGAGGGTTTGGAACAGCCATTCTAGGGAGTGGGATAATCACTTAGGGAGGGGTAGAAAGACCCCTGGTGTAGCAAAGAGGACCCAGTTGAGATTAGATACAAATTTGTATAGGACCTAGTCAAAATAATTTCATGACTTCCAGCTGCATTTGGTAGCATATAAGTAGGACCAAAGGAAACAGAAGATGAGAGTAATCCAGGGTGGGGGTTTCCCCAGGTGTGAATGATGATACGATGAGGGGGTGGCGTGTTCCCAGGCATTTGGAAACCCAACTCAGAGCAGCAAGAATTGGGTCTGGTGGTATTAGAAGAACTGAATGAAATAATATATGTGGAGTTCTTTATAAATAATTAAGTGCTAATGTCAGTTACTGTTATTTCAGAGCTACTTATGCTAATTCAATGTAACCTTTTACCTTGAACAAGTCACTTAACCTTGATAGGTCAGAATTTCCTCATCTTGAACTGAGGAGGTTGACCTAGATGACCTTTTAGGTTTCTTCTGACTCTAAACTTATGATCCTATGACTCACACCATGATCTTCTTAATTCCTAACTTTCCTTGCTTCCTTTGTGTACTCCTTTCCCCAATTTAGTTGTTCAATTGGATTCAACATAAATTTATTTATTTTAAATTTATGGAATAAATTTATAGAATAAAACAAGCATTTCATAACATAATATAGTAAAAATGATAATTGCACATGAAACTGCAAATCTACTATTTATAACTTGCTTTTCCTTTTAAATATACAAAATTATCATGTAAATTTCTTTTTTTTTCCTTTCCTCTCCCCAACCCCTCCATCCCACCCTGAAGATGGCTACCATTAGACACAAATACATATACATGTATGTATATATGTATGTGTATAAATGTAAAATTATTCTATATGACTGTTTATCAGTTCTTTCTCTGAATGCTGATAGTGTCTTTCTTCCTATGTCCTTTATAGTTAATTTGGGTATTTATAAAAGAATAACTTATGGGGCGGCTAGGTGGTGCAGTGAATAGAGCGCCGGCCCTGGAGTCAGAAGGACCTGAGTTCGGAGCCGGCCTCCCACACTTAATCCATACAAACAAAAACCTAGCCGTGTAACCTTGGGCAAGTTACTTAACCCCAATTGCCCTAAAGGGGCGGCTAGGTGGCGCAGTGAGTAAGAGCCCCGGCCTCGGAGTTTGGATGACCCGAGATAAGATCCGGCCTCAGAAAATGAGCACCCACGCATAAATAATGACTAGCCGTGTAACCTTGAGCAAGTTACTTAACCCCAATTGCTTTAAAAAAAAAAAAAAGAATAACTTATTTGCCCAAGGTCATTCTTAAAACCATGACTTACTGTATACAGTATTCTCTTGGTTCTGTTCATTTCACTCTTCATTACTTCATGCAAGTCTTTCCATGTTTTTCTAAAATCAATGAGCTCATCATTTCTTATAGCAGAGTAGTATTCCACCATAATCATATACCATAACTTGTTCAGTCACTCCCCAACTGATGGGCATCCCTGAAATTTCTAGTTCTTTGCCACCACAAAGGGAGATGCTACAAACGTTTTAGAACATATATTTTCTTTTCCTTTTCCACTAATTATCTTTAGAAATAGACCAAGTTGTGGTATTGCTGGGTCAAAGAGTATAGATAGTTTAATAACTCTTTGGACATAAATCCAAATTGCTCTCCAAAATGGTTGGATCAGTTCCCAATTCCACCAACAATGAATGCGTTCCAGTTTTCCACATCTTCTCCAACATTTGTCACTTTCACCCTCTGTCATTTTAGTCAATCTGGCAGGTATTAAAATGATATCTCAAGGTTGTTTTAATTTGCATTTCTCTGATTTAGTATATATATTTTTCATATATCTAAAAATTGTTTTGGTTTTTTCATTGGAAAACTGCCTGTTCATAAATTTTGGCCATTTATCAACTGGGAATGACTTGTATTCTTATTGATTTGACAAAGTTCTTCATATATATTAGATATGAAACCTTTATCTGATAAACTGTCTATAGTCAACATATATTTATAAAAGGCAAACAAGGCACTCTGGCTGCTGAGGTACAAAGATTAAAAAAACCCAAACTAAACAAAAAGACAACAGAAAAAAGTCACTGCCCTTAGGGAGAATAAATTTTATTGGGAGTGGGGTATACTATATAAAAAGAAAACTAAATACAAAATCATTGTATGTATTTAAAATTAGGGAAGGTGGGGAAAAAGAGAGCCCTTGACACAATAGTAAGCCTAAGGGCTTTGGAGCCAGAGGACATGTATTCAAATCCTGCCTCTATTACTTATTATTGGGTAACGTTGGGCAAATGACTACACTTCTTGAAACCTGTTTCCTCATCTGTAAATGAGAGTAGACTGGAAGATGGTCTCTATGTCCCTTCTAGCTCTGAATCTATGATCTTATAAATTCTGTTTGTAAATGGTTTCTTGTTTATGCCATAGTCCTGAGAAATTTGGAGAGGCAAGATGGTGCAGTGGATAAGAGTACTGGGCTTTCTAGACTCCAGTAGTGTGCAGACACTTCCTCCCGTGACCTGTCTAGGCCTCCAGTTCCCCATCTGTAAAATGAAGATGCGATGGACAGGATGGCTTAAGAATGTCTCATCCAGCTTTGTTTGTGATCCTATGAACTATAAGGAATCAAGAAAGGCTTCCTGGGGGAGGTGCCCCCCCAGCTGCACCTTAAATAAAGCTAACAATTCTAAGAGGCGAGGATCAAATGCATTCCAGTTACAGGGGACAGCCAATGAAAAGGCATGGAGAGAGGAAATGGATTGCTGGGTTCAGGGAATAGCAAGCACAAGTCAGTTTGACTGGGACATAAGAGTGTGTGAAGGGGAGTGATGGAAATGAATCTGCAAAGGTCAGTTGGAGCCAGATTTTGAAAGAAGGGCTTTAAATGCCAAGCAGAGAAAGCTTATATAGGCTTGTTAGGGAGTAGCATGATCAGACCTATGCTTTATAAAGACAACTTTGGCAGCCGTGTGGAGGATGGACTGGAGAAGGGAAAGACTAGAATAACACAAATCAGAAGGCTGTTGCAAATGTCATGTCTTGAGGTGATAAGGGCCTCAACCAGGGTTGGGGGTGGCTCAGTGAGTGGAAACAAGTGGTCTGATGAAAGAGATGTTATGAAGGGAGAACCCACAGACCTTGGCAACCGATGACTGGTTGGCAGAGGGAATGAGGGAAAGTGAGTTTTATATTTGTATCCCCATCGATTCATGCGGTAACCCTCCCCGCCCCCCCCCAACTACTAGGTGCTTGCTGAATGTAAGACCCAGGGATGATGCCGAGGCTTCAAACCTAGAGGAGTGGAAGAACCATGGGGCCTAAATAACAACAAATTAGACCACCTGCCGCCTGCAGATGTGTGTTAAAGAGAGTTCTATTTGGAACATGATGAAAGGAAGTAAATGCATGGAATGTAGATGGCTTTTTCCAGGAGAGTGGCTAAAAAACAAAACAAAATGAAACAACCACAACAAAAGGGAAGAGAGATACTGGACGACTGCTGGAGAGGCTGGTGCAGTCTACTGAAAGGTTTTTAAGGCTGGGGGCATCTTGGACATGTTAGATGGCAGTAGGGAAGGAATAATTCTTCAAATATGGCTTTTATGTCACTTCTAAAATAATCTATTTTATGAAAAAAATCTGGCCATTTAACCTCTCCTCCCTGTCTGCTGCCCATTCCGGTTCCAGTTTCCAGCAGGGACTCTTTTTATTTGTATCCTCAGTCTTTAGCAAAGTGCTTGGCACATAGTAGGTGTTCAATACACCCCTCCACCACCACCCCCGGGGTTTAAAAACTTCAGTGATTCCTTGAAGTGGTGTTGCAAGCAACCTGGCATTGCTGCTACCTTTCTGGCTGGAGCTCACACAACCACCTTCTAGGCATATTATGGTTCATCTAAAACTCAAATGCCACTCCCTCTATGAAGCTTCTCCTGATCTGCTCTTGATTTTTCCCCTTAGGCTCCACACAGCACTTTGTAACTGCTTAATGTATTTTTCATGTACTATTTTATAGTTATCTGTGTTCATATCTTATTTGTCCACTTGACTAGGAGGGAAATTTAACATCCTGGATTTAACACCTGGATTTTATCTACCGTTTTAATCTCAGCCAGTTTGTTACACCCTTTGTTGTAGGTACTTAATTATCTGTCAGCTTTTGGACTACTGTGCTTTAATATTTCAATTTTTTGAGGCGCAGTGCAGATGTTATGGGGAATCTGAATCTTGGCTTCTCCAATGACAGTTAAGTATTGAGATTTGAACCCCAGGTCTCCTAATTCCAAATCAAGCCTTGTTTAGACTTTTTCTGCAGAGGGAAGGGGTAGAGGGAGGGAATAAGTATTTATACAATACCTACTATGTGCCATACTCTTACTAAATCCTTTACAGATATTATCTCATTTGGCAAATAAAGTCAGCCCTAGGCCAAAGTCAATGTGGTTGTTGACTAGTTGGCCAATGGCCAATTTTGGAAAAAAATTTTTTGGATATCTTTTCCACTCATGTTGCAGGTGACACTTAATTGCCTCACTAGTCTCACGTCCAAGATTTGAGGAAAGTGTTCAGCAATGGTCAAGTAAATCAGCCCATCTTACTGATCTACAGAAATAGGGTATGGGTGCAAGAATTGATGGTAAACTCTCAAGGATCAGAAGCCCAGCAGGGTGCTCACTTAATCTATACACTGCTTTGAGGAAAGAAAAAGGGAAAACAGACTCAAATAAGAATTTAGCAACAAAATGTAGCAAGGTCATCCAGTGGATAGAACATTGGGCTGGGAATCATGAAACCTCATCTTCCTGAATTCAGACCTGGCCTCAGATACTTACTAGCTATGTGACCCTAGGCAAGTCACTTAACCTTGTTTGCCTCAGTTTCCTCATCTGTAAAATAAACTGAGAAGGAAATGGCAAACCATTCTAGTATTTTTGCCAAGAAAACCCTCAATGGGGTCACAAAGAGTAAAAAGGACATGACTGAAAGATAACTGAACAACAACAACCACCAAACAAAATGTAATTCCTGGGCATGTTCTACAATCAGTACTCATTTGCTCCCATCTCCTACATATAAAGTATGGTAGAACCATCACTGATCCTGAGGCACTTGCAGATAATAGACTATTAAAAAAAAAGATGAAATTATGCTTCGTATTTCCTCAGGCTGAGCAGTCTGTTTTGCTAAGGAAATTCGATTAGTTTATCATTAATTTATTGCATCAGATTTTAGAGCTAGAGGGGACTTTGGTATCATTTAGTCCAAGACTCTAACTTTACAGATGAGGTTAACAGGCCCAGCTCAAGGGTGGGTCACCTGCCCAAGGTCATATAAGCAGTAAGGACAAGAGCCGTGATTTGAACCAAAGTCCACTGTTCTTTTCTGCTGGCCTACTATTCCTCAAGAGCTTGAACTCACAATGGTTTTTTAGCTAGTTAACCCTGTCTGTCAACTGACCTTATGGCAAAGCAGTGCTGCGTTCTATAAAGAACGTGCTCTTGATGTGATCGTGCAACCATTTTTCAGTTATGTCTGACTATGCCTGAGCCCATTTGGGGTTTTCTTGGCAGAGACACTGGAGTGGTTTGCCATTTCCCTCTCCAGTTCCTTTTACAGATCAGGAACTGAGGAAAACAGGGTGAAATGACTTGTCCAGGGTCCCACAGCTAGTAAGTGTCTGAAGTTCTGAAGATGAGTTTTCCCAATTCCCTAGCCCAGTGCTCTATCTACCGCTCCACCTAGTGGCAATGAAGTGTATTGCTAATAGCAACAAATTCAACTCAGCATTTTTAAAGCTAGTATGTGCAGGGAAATACAAAGATAAATACAATTCAGTCTCAGTTTTAATGGAGCCGATAATTTTTTTTAGAGATATGAAACATATACACAAAGAAGTAATATAATATGCCAAGGAGAAAGTGCTAATATAAAGTCTGAAGAAAGAAAGTTCATTTCTAGTTGGGGAAGGGGTATGGATTAGGAAGGAAAGAAATAAGCATTTATTTACTAAGTACCAGGAACCCTTTACAAATATCTGATCCTTGTAACAACCGTGGAAGGTAGGAGCGATTATTATCTTCACCCCCATTTTACATTTGGGGAAACTGAGGCACGAGATTAAGTGACTTGACAAGGTTGGGGGGGAGGGGGAGAATCACACAGCTATTAAGTTGCTTGAAGCTGATTTGAATTTAGAATTCAATTTGAATCAGCCTCCAGGCCCAGCACTCTATTCTTTGCACCACCATCTGCTTCTTGCAAAGGGGGCATTTGAGTTTTAGTGGATTAAATAAGATTTCAAAAGAAGAGGAAGAAGGGCATTTTAGGCATTTGGGGTTGATGGGAGAGTACAGGATACATACATTAGTAAGAGAATTGTTGAGGGCTTTGTTTGGATTTAGGCAATAGAGAGAAGCTATTGAGAAGGTGTGGGGAGGGGGTTGGTTATTGTTCAAGGAGTGACATGTTCAGATCTATGTATAGGAAATATTAATATGGTGGTGTTTGAAGGAGAGATTGGAGAAGGGAGAGATTATGGAGTGGGAGGCACTGGTTAGAAGGCATTAGTCCAGGAGAGTGAAGTGCTACTCTGGGCTAGGTTGATGGAACTTGGAAGACAAAGGAGAGGACAGATATAAGACACTGTGATGGAAGTTCAGTACTGTGTGTCTGTTTAGGGATAAAAGGTTGTGTTTAAATAATTTGTTTTTCTTTCAGAATAATCAATGCATTCCGGCAGGATTAGAGAACTACTACTCAGAACAGGACTCCAATGCCCGGGGGAAATTTTACACAGTCATCAACCACTACAACTTGGCCAAGCAAACCATCACTCGCTCAGTGTCTCCATGGATGTCGGTGCTGTCAGAGGAGAAACTGTCAGAACAGGAGACGGAAGCTGCTGAGAAATCAGCTTAGTGGGATAGGCCCCATTATTTCTAATATGTCATTTGAAGGTAACAAAGGGACTTTAAGGAACATTTCATTAAATATAATTATGGATAATTTAGAGGTTACTCATTTATGGTGCAACTGCTTCTGTTTGCTGATACTGCTTTGCAAATAAAACTTGCTGCAGAACATTCATGGGCATAAAACCAAGTGCATATCAGCATTGCTTAAAAAGCTCTGATGCCATTCCCCATGCTAAGAAATCTTCAGTTAGCAAACCCAGATACAGCCTAGGATTTATTGGATGTTGTCAGAAAATAAATGTACAGTGGATTTGCCAGGGTTTGGGACTTCAGATAAATCATACATTTTACTTGTCTGAATTGATACATATATTTTTAATCACTTTGCTGTTTTGCAAACTGAACACCATAGCCATAACTAGAGTGATCTCTTGTTTTAGCTCCAAGTGAGCTGAGCTTAAAAATTCTTTCCAGCTCAAATTCAGTGATAACAATGCTGATACCCAGATCATCCAGTAATGCCTGGTTTAAAGACCTAAGGGGAAAAAAATCATCAGGTGGCCTATTTATCACATTTCCTCCCCTGCAGCTGACTTGTAAGCGAGGATGAGGTTCCCTGCAACAAGGCATGTTCATTGGGGTTTTCTTACCACTATCAACAGAACATCACTGCATTTCCTGGGTGGTTTTGGCACCTTGGTAAAGAGGTGAACTGAAACCCACATGTAACTGCTACTAAAAATCATGAACACATTTCATTATGAGTGTATATGGATGGTGTAAATGCATTTGAGAGATGAAGGGTATTCTGTTTAGAAGTGGCCTCCTAGGGTGGCCCTTCTGGACAGTGAGGAAACCCATTTTTTTTTTTTTGTAGATAGTATACTCTGTAATTTATCTGATAAGAAAGGAAATCTTCATTCACAATGCTTCATTTTTATATTCCATTAGAAATGGATCTAGCACTGATCTTATGGTTTGCAAGTTAATCAGGAAACACTACAGGGGTTGGGAGTGGGTTGGGGAGGGAGATAAAAATGTGGTGGCTGTTTTAATCTAAGCTTTTTGGATTTCTGAACTGCAAAAACTGGGAGACCAGATGTAATAATCCCCAAGATATAAGGAACAGATTAAAGAGAACATGGAGACCAGTGCTGTATCTGCAAGTTCAGTTAGGAAACTGCATTTCACAATCTGTAAGGAAATCATATTTCAATTTTATTCTGAACATCAAATATACATTTACAAAATTGCCAATTAGACAAAATAAGTGTGTAAAACAATTAAATATAAAAAGATATTCACAATTTTTTCCTCCATGTTGTTTTCAATGTGCTATCTCTAGTGGACATGTCAAAAGTTTCATTGTTTTTTAGTAGGTAATCAAAACAAACAGCAAAGAGCAGTAGGCTGTTCTCCCAGACGTGTAGTCAAACAAACATGGTGAGCATGGTCAAGCCTACCCTAGGCTCCTTCATTTTTCTTCTAAGACAAATACATTTTATAATCAAGAATATTTCTAAACAAGGACTGTGCTTTCTTAATTCTACTGTTTTAAGTACCAAACATACAATGAGTGTTCATTGAACAGTTAGGTACTGTAAACGACTAGGGGAAAAGTCACTAAGCTGTGTGGAATGCATAAAAAGCAATAAATTATGTGCCAAAACTTTTCCTGCATAAAAAGAACTCAAATCCATGTAAACACATGATTAAAACAAACCATGTTTGCATTTTCTAGTAGATTATATACTTTATTGAATGTAAATTCATTGGCATGTAACTTTTGACATTTTCACTCTGTGTAAATAAAGTACAATAAGGACATCACTGGCTGCCTAGTATCTGTGTGAAGAGACCACATGCATTTTCCAATATCACGGCAGAACAAATGACATTAACACATGTACAAAGAGGACATTAAGATGCTGAGACAAGGCAAGGTTTCTTGTCATGGGATGGCCTACACAGAGGCGGTTCACAGATGTTTGCTCTTTCAATCAATAATTAATCTTTCAAATTTCTACTCTTTAGGCAGCCAACTGCTGAGGGACAAGAGTAGGTCCAGGACTTCCCATGTAGATCTTCTCTATACAAAGAACTCCTCTGAACGCAATAGTAGGAGATTGAGCCTAATATGAACTACCTGCCAGCCCTGTCATAAAAGCATACGGTGTGATTTTTCCATTCAGGAGGCAGTCAAAAAACAGCACCTACCTTAGGCTACTGGCTCTTGTTTATGAGTTTATGCCCAAAAATAAACACTTGATAGGTTTGGCTTCTATCTAGTTGGTCTTTGGTTCCATTGCAATGTTTCAGTACCTTGTCATTACATGATATGTACTCTGAATGATCTAGAAATCTTCATTTTTACATTTATAATATACAATAAGTTAAATCAGGTTAAACTCATAAGATTAATAAGTGGACTATCATTTTTCTTTTCTACAAATACAATAAGCCTTTGTGAATGAACAGTTAACCATTCCAGTAAGATAAGAAGTAGCAGGAAAAGGAATAGAAATAATCATTTTGTAGGGAGATTACATAAATGTTTTCCCTGAGGTCTAACAAGGTGGGAAATTAAGCTGTCTCCCTGCACAAGCCCTCCCTCAAATTAACGTCTATGCATTCTCTGCACACCAAAAGCATTCTTCACGATATCACGCATGTTGATGGGAAGCCGAGTTTCCCTACTACTGAGCTACTTAGCGTAGTTTTATGTTTTGTAAAATGTTTCAGTAAACTATTCATTTGATGTTTTATTGCTAAACTAAAATCTTCTGAGTGCAAGTATTCATTGTGCCTACTAAATGTACTGAAATAATCTGAGGATTCCCTTTGTGAGTGTGTACATACACAAACATCCATAAGTGACTTCGTTGTAAAATTCTTGAGTACAGAATACACCATACAGTATATTCTGCTTTGTTCAAAGCAAAGTGTTCTGTGATTTAATGTTCAGATGAGCAAGGCACCAAGGCCTTCAGAATGAAAAAGACACCAAAAAAACCCCAAAACCCAACAACAAAACTCAACCACAACTAGCTATCATACCAGTCCAGGAAAAGCAAGGAGAATGAACACATCACAAGGAAGAAAAGAATCCAAACACGGAATCCTGCATTGTTTTTAATTGCCTGAAAAACAAAATGTTCAAATGCTTTACCAAAATGAAATTTTTAAAAAGCACAAATACATCCTATTTACTTTTCTGTATGTGATCTCTAAATTCCCTATCTAGCTTTAAAATTCCATGATTCTGGGAAACATGATTTTGTTAGGAGCCATACTGCTTTTGAGTCACTGCAGAAATCTATTTATTGCTTGTAGTCTAGGGCTGTCATGATGGCATATCATTAGTCCAGGTTTTTCACTAGGTTATGCTGCATGGGTTAAGTCAAATTCTGTTTTCAAACCTTGAATTATAAGATTACTATTTCTGTTCCCCATGAATGATATCATAGAATCTAAAACAGAAACTTTCTGTTTAGCCTTAGAGATCCTTTAGTCCAACACCCTCCTTTTGCAATCAAAGAAACTGGGGCTAAGGGAGACAAAGTAACTTAACCAGGGTCACATATCAAAAGAAGCTGAACCAGAATTTAAACCCACATCTTCTGACTCCAAATCCAATGCTCTCCATTTGCTTCTGATTGTTGCCTGGGAATCTCAGATCTTCTCCCATTACCACGTTAATAATGATATGTAGTTTGGTACATGTTTTCTTTAAATAGTAAATATAATTACTAAGTAAAAGCAAGTCACATGTTTAAATGAATCAGAAGTCATATTTATTTTGACTAAAATACAATGTCCTTACTACTGGGAAACAAACAAAACCACCACACCCAAAAAACCACCCATGCTAACAGCCAGATTTGAGAAGTCTTATTACACAATTTCTGCAGCAGTTCTGTAGATATTTATGGAGTTTGATTCATGAACACTTGTATTAGAAAACAAAAAAAAACTGTAATGAAAGTAAATTTCAGAGTAGCAAATATTTGGCGATAGCTAGACCTGAATAAAGACACCCTCAGAAAACACAAATACTGATCATATAAGGCAAGGTTTGAAAATTAAGTTTGACTTAACCAAGAAGCTTGGTATTTCCAAAAATAGCCCATGAACAGGGCAGGTCTTGGATTACAAGCACAAACTCCTCTGACAGGCTATGGTACTAGGTTACTGTGGCCTCTCACAAGAGTATCTTTTCTCTAGGTTTCTTGTTATTTAGAAGCGCCCACAGAATTCAGCATATGGCAAGTGGAGAACATAGATCTACTCACATATACCCAGAGTTAAGTATTTGGATATGAACCAGCTACATCAATTTAGATACCACAACTGAATTCTCTGTATCAATACCTGGTATTAAGATGAATAATTACTATCTAGGCTCCAGTGAGGACAGGTGAATAATTAAGGCACCACTGGGAATTAGTGCAAAGACCCATCCAAAACTAGATATCGGGAAATTTATCCACAAAATTCTTTAGAATGTTTACCTACCTCCCTTATGTCTTCATTACCTTCCTTGATATTCTCTGTTGCACCCACAACTAGCTGGTGAATGTTGTCAATCTCAGTTTCCTATTACAGAAAAATGTTAGATAAATACAGTTTGTGGATTTAGAAAAAAAAAATGTGGATACAATATTCTATTCTGGTCTCTATACTACAAGCATGCAGTAGCTAAAACACCCAAACCTATACCCAAAATCAGAATGCAAGATGTCTTCAAATTTTTTAAAAAGTCATTCATCTTTAATATACTTGAAAAAGTGAACAAAAAAGGTGGTGTGTTAGATGTCAATCTTATGACCACACAATAAGATTTTTGGCTAATGGGTTCTCTTTTCTCCAACACCAAGATATTTTTTATAAGTGGATGTCTGTCTGCTTGTCTCTCTTCCTTTAATACTCCTCAAAAACAGCAGAGATGATGTTTACATACATTCTCTCATCTGAGGTCCCTTCCAATTCTGAGGCTGTATGATACTAACATTCAGTTTGAGAGAGTACAAATAGTTAGCCATGTAATTACAAAGAATGTACGACACATTCTTAAGAACAGCATCGATACTTGTTATTGCTTTTACCTTCTAATTATGGTCCTTCAGAGAACCTTAAAGCAAAAGCTAATTAGTTACTAGAAGTTTAGCATTCCTGTGAGATCAATCAATATTAATATTCTCACCATATAAACCAGGGCAGACATTTGCTCTGAGTCTCAGAGACAAAGGCAGGATATAGAAACTCTATATGCAGTGATCAATTTCAATTCAATGTAATTTTGCAAACACTTAGGAGGCACCTACTGTGCCCAGAGCACTGTGTTAAACAGTCTATTTTTAAAATCTCCCCAAACTTATAGAGGGATCACCATGACATGCAATATAAGAGAATTTTAAAGGAAAAGGCAAACTGAAAAATACGAGCAAACAATTGACAACTATTATGAACAAATTTCAGGAGCATACAACTGTCTGGTCTGAAGAAAATGTCAGACCAAATTCATACATGGAAAAATGATTATTTCCTTTATAAAGAAGTTGTGACAATTTAGAGATGAATGAGGTTGCATTTACTTGTACATTAGCTGTGAAAAAAAGACTTGCTAAGCAAATATTTTTGAAGCAATTTTTAGCCTACATAGGTGAACGAACTTCTGAATGCTTTGCCACCACCATTCTCATATAGTGAATTAATGTGTTAACTTTAACTGTTCATTTAATGACTGGGGTTACAAAATGTACTTGAATATATTCTGTAATTAAGACTTTTCACTAATTATGACCTTCGATCAGTTAGTGCATGCTTTTTCTGTACTTCAACCCAAACTGGGTACATTTTTATAATGCACAAGTTAGTTGCAGCAATGATTATACATGAGAGGTATCAGTTAGAAAGACATGTACCTGTGTCAGTACCCAGTGCCTGGAGTATTTATTAGCTGTTCTAATAAAGTGATCATGCACATTATTTTTTACACTGCAGACATGTAACAGATCTGTTTCCACATAATAAAAAAAGTGAATTTCTGACTCCCACCACAAATCTGAATTAATGATCTACAACTGTATATTCTACACAGGGCAATCACTATTAATTTTCTGATATTAACCTTACCACATATATATATATATATATGTAAATGGACAATACTTTAAAACATTATTAAAAATAATGTTTGATGAAAGTAAAAACCCCATTTGTTTCTGAATTTAATGAATGAAATTTAAGTACTGGTTCATTATTGCCATGTGGTTTAAGGAAAGGAAATTTTTTGGTTAAAATTTCTTATGTCAAAGTTGCGTACCCTAACAACTAAGAGAGAGAAATTTTTCTCTTAAGCACCATTAGTTTTTGAAAATTAAGAGGCACATGACAGATTTATCAGGTAAGATTTTCTATACAAAATATTTATCAGTTCTTTTCTTTAGGGAATCTTAAAACTTCAGCTATATAGTAGGCAATATAAAGTATAAATCATTCTAACAGAAAACAATGACATTTCTTATCTACACCCTTTGTATTACTAAGCACTACACAGTTTTGGGGGGGAGCCAGACTTACTAATTTAGGTTCTGTCAAACTCCCATATTTATCCTTTGGGTTTCTAGATTCATTTTTATTTTGTTAATTATCCTATTTTAATCACATGCTCCTTCAGGAGAATCATGCCTAGCATTTTTACCTTCAATGTGCTTTACTAATTAATACTACAGGCCTATTCCTACTTAATGCTGTTAATCTGTTCTGCCAAAACATGATAGGTAAGAATGGAAATGGAGGATGTTTATCCCTTGAGAATACTGTTGAACACAGGGACAGTAAGCATAATGACAATCAACAGAGTTAAAATTGCTGGGGTTCAAGCCCTCATTTGGTTCATGTCCAACCAATTGATTTGGTTTATACCTTGAGTGACTGTGCAGAGGGCATTACAGAAGGGTTTCATGTCATTATGGAAGGGCTTGCTTATAATGGACTAATGTATTAGTTATACTATAAAAGAACACTGTTTAGAATGTTATAGAAGATATAACAGTATCAGCCAATATCATAAAAATAATGTGATTAAGATATGTTAAGTCATTCATAAGTACATTCCAGCTTTACACAAAGACATCTTTACCTGTTGTAAAACCTTTTCTGTGAATATCTCTTGAAGTCTGGAAATTTCAACCACTTTTCCCTCAATTTGCCTTCATAAAAACAAGAAAGGATTGAATACATTTTGTGTTAACTACAACTTGATTCATATATCAAGAAAGTCACAAAATTTCAGTTAAGAGTTCAAACCCCACAGCAGGACTAAATGTGTTAACTTTGTCAGAAATTAGGGATCTTTAGTGGCCCCCAAAGAAAAAGTCTTTCCAATGTGATAGTGGAGATAAGTTGGAAAAACTCAAAATAGTTAAAATGGAGAGGATGATGGGGAAGACTAATTTTAAGTATGGTTTTAACTTTAATTCTTTTTTACTCTTTATCTAGTTTTCCCTGTCTGTGGCAATCTATGCTGTTCCAATGATTAAATTTGCATTTATCAAAAAAAAGGAGATGGAATATGCAAATATTCTTTCCATTGCATGATCACCTAGGAAACAACATAAAAACACAAATTTAAATAAGCTACAGAATTCCAAAATTTGTTAGAAGGACTCTGAGAACGGGCCCAGTAGTGAACTATATGTTTCTCATCTGATACCTATAAGAAATAGATTCTTAAAAGTATGAGGGGTAGACACAAACTTTCATATTTTATGTTTTGCAAAATACACCATCAATTTGACTGACACTAAAAGAGTTGTGGCTAGGAAATTCCAAACCACACAGGGCAAAAGGTTCCCTAGACTATCTTTATTATTTGAAGGATCTGTGGTTTCTGTCAGTATTCCCTCCTCCAGGGAAGACTCTGCCTGTCTGCACAAGTTACAAAAGCCTGAAAAAAAATTTATCTATTACAAGGGTAAACAACCTTCTGATCATAAGTCTTCTTGTATTTAGGCAGACTGGTACTTGGATGAAATGTGTAGAGTCTGTCACTGGGCCTGTACTCAAAGCCTTATTAGCTTGGTAGGACCTTCTTGTCAAAATGAATGAAGCATTGGAGGAAAACTTAGTGGAGAGTCAATATTACATCATCATCAATATTGTTGTTGTTGCTATTAAAAAATAACAACAATTTCTTAAATACTCTACTGGCATTCTGCTTTCTGTTTTTAAAGTAGTCAGTTGGCTACCTGGAAGGTTCAAATCCTAGCTTATTACATATTCCTTTTTTCTATGATTTTTCCATCAAAGTATCACAATGAATATGCAAGCTAAACTTGCTAAGAAAAGTTCAAAGTATATTTTTGAAAAATATGTAAGCTATCATTAACAAATGAGAAACATACCTCACTTCATCAAACAAGCTGTTCATTTCACCAACAAGTCTCTGATTTTCTTGTTCAAACTGGAAAGGAAACACACACACTGTTTGGACGGCATCATACTGATTTCTGTTCAAGTCCAGATGAAACAAGAAGATACTGTAATACACACACTGAAACACCAGCTCAGCACTTCAGTAGTCATTTTTACATTTAGAGAAGGAATGACATACCCAAGGGACACCACAACAGCCTGAAAATATGTCAGTATAAGTTTAGAAGTTTTTGCCGTTTTGCTAAACAAAAGAAAAAGAAAAACCCACAATGCTCTTCTCTTCCCCTTCATTTAAAATGAAGCCCCACTCAAATGCCTCCATGAAGTCTTCCCTGACACTCTTGGTCACTAATGAACTTCCCTCTTCTATTCACACAGTATTTTGTTTTGTCATTGTCAGATTCATTTATCTAGACTGAGGTTGCATGGAGTAGTGTGTGAGATTACTGGGCTTGGAATAAGGAAGAAATGGGTCTGAATCTTGAATCTGACATTCACTAGCTACAGAACCTTGAGCAATCCACTCAACCTGTTTGCCTCAGACAATTCCCTAGGGTTTACCTTTTAACTTATAGATAGATTTTCAATCTTCTGTGGTGGAGGGATTCCCTACTATGCTAGCATTACAAGTCCTTAGCAATATCCATGCATTCTCTATTATAGCACTGTTAACTATAAGTTCCCAAGATAAGAGAGGCTACAAGAAGCTGAGTATGCACAATGGCCACACTCTGCTAAACATCTCAGGAGACTTGCTAAATCTCTCAGTAGATGTACTAAACCAGGTTGGGGGCAAACAAGAGGTCTCAAACCTGTTGGTGAGTTAGGGGGATGTCTACCTCAAGCACATGAAGTCTTTCCCTGGCAAAACGGGTAGATGAGAACAATTTGCTCCAATGGTCATGAAGGCAGCTGAAGTAGGGATTCTGGAGCACTAAGAGCTTGGTCAGAAATCAAAGACATTAAGGTCAGCCACTGCATCGCGGGCCATCACCAGTTGTCCAAACTTTGTCTTGCTAGTGGATGTCAATGACTCAGGAAGAGAGTGTGGCTGAATAGTTTGTACAACTCCGTCTCACAAATCCAATTCAAGTGCAAGTCAAGTCATCACTTGTGATGTTGCACTTTGAAATTGAAGGACAAACAACATAAGACCACAAATCACTGAAAAGATACAGGGTTCTCTCTCCCATAACCTGTCCCAGTATCTTCACAGCTTCTGCTTTTCCTTCAAATCAATCAACAAGCATTTACTAAGCCGCTAATTACTGCCAGGCACTGGAAACACAGGAACAAAGGCTACTTTCTATTCATATGGCTCCATGCTTTCACTCCAGATTCATTCCAGATAACTATATTACTTGGCAAAGACACCTGTCACAATAATCTATCAGCCTCCTGTTGCTAAGGCTAGGAGTGCATGAAAAGCAAAACACTTAGTGCTGAAAGAGTTCACATGTTAATGAGGAAAACAATTTGTACACAGAAGATACAATGCAAACGAAAAGTAACCTCAGAAGAAAGGAGCTAGTAATGTGAGGAGGGAGAAAAGGCTACTCCCCCGTTTCTCAAATAACATAGTACTTGGACTATGGTCTTCCTCTCTATTCTATCCTCTCGCCTCCCATTCACATAGCTCTGTGTTCTTGAGCAAGTCCTTTGATTTCACCGAGTCTAGTTTCCTTATTGGTCAAATGGGTATATTTGGACCATGTAGCTCTTTCAGTGTTGTGGTAAGGAAAGTGCTTTGTAAATTGTAGAGCACTCTATAAATGTGAATGAGAGTTACTTTAATTTGACTGGTTTCAATAACGAAATGGCTGCTGGCAATGATTAGTCAGTTAGGGGAATCATTAAAGTGGTCTCCTGCATACCTTGATTGCCACTTTCCAAACAGTGGTCATCAATGGATTAACTCATTCATCTCCAAGGCTGTAATCCAATCTGAGACAGATTTTTTTTTTTTGGAGCCCAATGCCTTTGGAAATAGAAGCTAATGAATAACATCACTCCTGATTAACAAGAGTGGTTAAAAGACAAATGCACATACTCCATCTGACTGGCTGGCTGAGGTTTTAGGCTATAGTGTGTGTGACTGTGCAGAGCTCTTACCTTTTTTTTTTTGTTTGCTGCTAATACACTGCTATGCTCTGCTGTTGACCAGTGTCTTTCCAAGCAATCTCAAAGCTTGGTTGTGCTGCCCTCACTTGTTACAGAACCATGATACCAGAGCTAGAAGGACCCCAGAAGCCATCAGTTTAATCTCTTCATTTTGCAGTATTTTTTTTTTTTGTAACAGAATTCCTGTCTTAGGTCTCCATGTATTTTGGTATTCTGCTTTATCACTGATCCTAGAACTAGAGGAATGTCCCATATCACTTATTTCCTCCAAGAAAGTACAATGTTAGGTAAAATGATCTTTAGATGAAATGATATCACAGGGGCAGTTAACTGTAAGTACAAAATTCTAAATATGAAATCAGCCAAATGACAATACGATAAGTTTGGCTATATTGTTTTAACGATATTGTTGCAAAACAATGCTGGTTGGCACACTCTCATGTGGGGTGTCTTTGGACAAAGCTACATTTTCATGAATATCAAATGCTGAAGGGAGGACTCCCTATTAATATATTAAAAGGTTCATAATCTAATTCAAAGACTAAAAACACACTTTGAGAGTGTATTTTAAGGAAAACACTTCCTAATTAAATCCCTTATCAACTAAAGAAAAAAATCCCTCCCCCATCTTTGGAATAAGTCTTAAGCTGGAGGACCCCCTCCTCTGCCAAACAGCTCCTGTTGCTTAATATCTCTGCTGTTTAAAATGATGAATTATTCATGTTGCAAGATAATAGGCTATGAGAAAAATTCAACTGAAAAAAAATTTAGAAGAGATAGAACAAGGTGATAAATTATATACTGTTTATCCTGAATTTAATGAAAAACAAAACAAAACATTTATGCTTTTATTATTGTCCTAATACATCAATGAATAGATGTGGTTTCACTCAGACAAATAAAATGAAAAGTTTAGGAAAATCAGACAGACATTTTCACTACTAATAACATCAGAAAACAATTTTGTTCCACTCAACCACAAGACATATGCTTATACTAACTTTAGAACATTAATATACCTTTACTATGGGTAATAAGCTGAAATTTACTGTGCAAATCATACAATAGCCTGCAACCATTTTGGACTATATAATGATCCCTCCTATGGGTGACATAATGAATTAAATTGCTATTGTAGGGCTTAATTCATTATATTACTCCAAGGAAGAATCTGGAAACACTGACTGTGAATTATAGGCACAATTTGCTACAACACATTCCAATTTAAAACCAATAGTGCAACTTGCACAATATTTCTTAATTTTCATTTTCAGGGTTGAGTTTTTTAAATAAAGTTTTGGTTAACCAGACTATAAGATATGGCACTTAGCTAGTATTCCTAATTAAGGAAGAAGTTAAAGGAACATTAAATAGCCTGTCATAAAAATACTGAACGTTTCTGCCTTATAGTCTTAAAGCCAAAATATTTTCAAGTAAGTCAATAAAAGTATAAGAAAGTCCTGCTGTTTTCAAATAATCACCTAGTGAGCAGAGGAGAGGTTGAACCTACCACATCAAATCAATGAACACTGCCAGAACCAATCCATAGGGCTGTTTCTAGACTTTATTCAGTTGCTGGGTTTTGGGGTTTTTTTTGCTCAAAATATGAGTCTTGTATGGAATGGACTGCCCTCTCCCATCACTGCCTAATGGAGATCTACCACATCTGCTGCCTTCTCTATGAAGTCCTCTCTGGTCCTCTGGCTCTAAGGTGACTTTTTTTTCCTTCTGCTTTACAGTACTTTGGTTCTTATCTTTTGTGCTTATCACATGCTGCTTTGTAGTTATTTCTGCATGAAGTTTCCATTCCTAATTAGGTTTATAAACTCCTTGAAGCTGTACAGAGGCTGGGGCTTATCTATCTTCATAATTCCCCTGGATCTAGCATTGGTCCTCACATATAATTTGTTGAACTGAGCTTAATTAGAATATCATCATATTCCTTTCTGTTGATTCAAGACATGTGTTCAGAGTTTTTCAAGCTCAAGGTACCATAAACATAATAGCTACCACTGATATACACATATATATTATTGTAAAAAAAAAGTTTCTTCATTTAGTTAAAATATGCTGGATACAATACTACACCAATATAGCTACCTCTTAAAGAACCAGTATCAATCACTATCTGACCAATCAGCTCCCAAAGTGATTTTTTCAAAAGCACAGGTCTGACCATGTCACCTCAATATTCAATAAACTCCAGAGACTCCTTTTACTGCTAGCATCAAACACAAACTCCTCTGTTTGGCACTGAATGATCTTCACAACCTGGCCCTTCCTTCTCCTTCCAGTCTTCCTCCACTCCCCTCTGGAGCAGTCACAATGACCTCTTTGCTTGATTCTCACACAAGATACTCAAGCTCCTGCTTCCCTAACTTTTCACTGGCTGTCATCTATGTCTGCAAAGTGCTGTCTCCCAGCTCTCCACACAGTGTGTCCTATAGGAAGTCTTACTGGTCCCACGGCTGCTAAAGCTTTGTCCTCTAAGGCGACTTTCCACCTTTTCTCTATGAATCTTGTATACGCCTCTACCAGGTTAGAATGGAAGCTCCTTGAGGGCAGAGGATAGGTGTTTGTTTTTATCCTCAACACTTAGCACAGTATGTGGCTCATAAGAAGCACTTAATGAAGGGTTGTTGTTTGGTTGATTCCACTTATGTGCCCCAGCATGATAGTAAAAAAAAAAAAAAATTCCCAGAAGGCTAAAAGTTGTCTGCTAGTTTCTGAAACTAGAATGGTTTTCTCTGGATTCTTATCTGGGATTAGAAAGAACATAATAATTCCAGACAAAACATTGCACATTAGCCAGGTAATCTGGTAATCAAGTAAACCAGATAAATAAGATGACTTTCTTCCCTCCATTGGTCCCTAAGAAAATCAACTCTGTTATTTTACAGTGACACCTAATTTCTAGCTTTCCACTCATATTCAACACACTCCTCTTCCCACAGTTAGTATTCTAGTCAAATGAAGACTGCAAATGAGAACTTCCAAGAATGTTTTGCCAGACTATGTGGCTACATCTTGAGGGATATATTTTTGTTTTAGAATTTGCTTAGCTGGGGAAAGGGACAAAGTGGGAGCAAAATAATCTTTTAAAAAATTTGTAATTTGAAAAAGAACCTATTAAAAATAACCCTCTTTTATAAGTTGTTCTTGAAAGCTGAAGTTTGTTTTGTGACTACTCCATCTCCAACTCTATCCTTCTTCTTAAACAACCCTCTGCTTATTCATACATGCTTTCCTTTTGAATGGAATATATTTCTATATCACATTCTCTGTATTTGTTTATCCTTCTTTTGTACAGTTCAGGTAAGAGTGAAACATTCATTATATGTCTACTTTCATCTCCTCTGCATTGGAATATTCTTCTGGTATATCCCAATTATAATAAATAGTAAATTCTTCTCCCAAATGCCTCATCAACTCCCTCTCTTTCATTTCCTCTATTGAAACATACAAAACAGAACAAAATCATATTGTAGGCTGTGCATATTTTTTTCTTGATTTCCTAAATGATAGTCAAAAACACTGAGATTCTTGTCTCTTCTCTCACTATTAGAATATAAACACGTGGTCATCATTATCCATTCCATTTCTTCAAGTATATTTACCTTTCTAGGTTTCTCTTGTCTTTTTGCATTTCAAAGATTACATTCAACTCTGGTATTTTCATTAGAAATGTTTGAATGTTCTCTATTTTAATAAAGGCCCATTTTCCCCAGTAGAATTATAATCAATTTGTCAGGAGAAATTATTCTTGATTTTAAATATTTTTCTTTTGCCTTTTGGAATATCATATTCTAGGACTTCCTCTTCTTCAAAGTTGCTGTGGCATAGTCCTGATTGATCCCGACTGATTCCTTGTTACTTGAATTCCTTCTTACTGCTTGAAGTATTTTTTCTTAGAACTGAAATCTCAAAGATTTTGACTATGAAGTTTTTGTGTGTTTTCAATTTGGTGTTTCTACTGGAAGATGGGTGGGTTCTTTTTATTTTCACTTTGCCTCTGCTTCTAACAATTTTGGGCAGTTTCTTTTTATGATTTCTTGAATTATGGTATTCATTTTTAAAAATCTGGTCATAGTTTTCAGGGAATACAGTGAAGCCAAAATTACCACCTTTCAATCCAATTTTCAGGTAAGTTGTTTTTGTGGTAGACAGATGTTCTTCAAACTTTTTAGACTTTTGATTTTATTCTAATATTTGTTGTCTAATTGAATCATCAAGTTCTGTTTGTTCCATTTGTTCTATTTTTTCATTATTGAGTCTACTATTTAGGTAAAGTTTTCTGTCTTCTATTCCAAAGTATTATGCTTTCAAATTTTTCTTTAAGAATTTCAATTTCATTTTTTGCTTGTTTCATTTTCTTTCATTGAGAAATCTGACTTTTCATTGAGAAACATGGAGACCTTGCCTACCACAATTCTGACAAGTAAGCTTTTTGCCTTTTCTTGTTGGGGCTCAGTATTCTATATGAGTGGGAGAGGTGAAAACTTCTTAGACTATATCCTAAAATCTAATAAGGTTTCTTGTGGGAACAGGCTTGAGTTTCAGTTTCACCCTTCTCGCTCCTTTATTGCCACATCAGCATTAAGTCATTTAGGAGATCTTTAGGACCCTTCTCCTCCTTTACTGCCATTTCAGTGTTGAGTTTGCCAAACAAGGAAATGTACGGTTGGGCTGGCTATAACCTGTTTCCTTGTTCTTTGTCTTTTTTTCACACTTAGACTGTAAGCCTGCCTCCCAGCCAATGGGTATAAGGGATAGTGGTGGAAGGAGGTTTGTCTGCACTAGGGTATATGACCTTGCTTTGTCTTCTGTAACACACCTCCTTCCACTGGTGGAGGTGATGCCCTCTTCTTGCAAGAACTGAATAAATGCTTCTGGTTTTTACCTCAAGACACCTATGACTTTTTTTTTTAAACAAATGCTTTATTAACTTCTGTTTTACATCATTCATTTCCGCCAGATTTTGAGTTACAATCATTTCCCCCCATTATTCCCCTACCCAACCTCCCAGAATAGCAGTCCCACAAGATCTCGATTCCTCTAATCTGCTCTCTCCCATATCTTCTCCCTTACCCCCTTCGACTTTTCCATTAGAGGAAGGTGAATCTTTGTGTCCCAATGCCTGCACATCTTATCTCCCAATTACAAGCAAAAGAGTATTAATAATAGTATTTATATATATTTGAAACATTTAATGTTAAGACCTCGAATTTCAGATCCATTTCCTTCCTCCCTTGTCACCCATTCCTTCTTGGGAGATAAGTAATTCAGTATATGTTGTACATGTCTAGCTATGCAAAACATTCTCATAGTAGATATATTGTACAAGGCTGCTTATAATTCCCTCCCACTCATCCCACCCCCCACTTGGTCCATTCCCTACATGATCCTGTCCCTCTTCTCTAGTGGGTACTTCCAACCTCCCCTCCCCCCAAGGATGCCCTCCCATCCATCATCCCTCCTTTCATCCCCCTTCCCCCTATTCTGCTGCAGGTTGAGATATCCCATTTAGTATGTATGTCATTCTCTCCCTGAACCAAATTCAATGAGAATGTGGTTTTGCCTTTTTTGCCTTCCTATTCTCCCCCTCCCTTGCAACCACTTCCCCTTGCTTCTTCTACATGAGATAGTTTACCCTACACTGTCTCTCCCCGTCTCCTCTTGCCACTTTCCTCTCTCACCTCATAATTCCATCCCTTGAGTATTCTCCCTTCCCAACAAATTCAACCTATGCCCTCTATCCATATATAGCTGTAACCATATACACACACATTCACATATGTATTCATATGACCACACACCCTTCTTCCATTATTTTCATAGTGAGAAAGATATCATCAGTCACCGTTATTGTTTTTCCATATAGGAATGTAAATAGTTCAACTTTGATAAGTTCCTTTTGATTTCTTTTCCATGATTACCTTCTCAGGCATCTCTTGCTTCTTGTGTCTGGATGTCAAATTTTCTATTCAATTCTGGTTTTTCCCTCAAGAATGCTTGAAAGTCCTTTATTCGACTGAATGACCATATCTTCCCCTGAAACAAAATACTCAGTTTTTCTGGGTAGGTGACCCTTGGGTTCATTCCCAGTTCTTTTGCCCTCTGGAATATCATATTCCATGCCCTTCGATCCCTCAGTGTAGAAGCTGCCAGGTCCTGGGCTATTCTGATTGTGTTTCCACAATACTGAAATTGTTTGTTCCTGGCTGCTTGGAGTATTTTCTCCTTGATCTGGGGATTCTGGAACCTGGCTATAATATTCCTGGGAGTTTTCTTTTTGGGATCTTTTTCAGGAGGTGATTGGTGGATTCTTTCAGCCTCTATTTTGCCCTCTGGATCTAAAACATCAGGGCAATTTTCCTTGAGAATTTCTTGAAGGGTGATTTCTAGGTTCCTTCTTTGATCATGGCTTTCAGGTAGTCCAATAATTTTTAAATTGTCTCTCCTGGATCTATTTTCCAGGTCAGTGGTTTTTCCCAGGAGATATTTCACATTGCCTTCTACTCTTTCATTTGTTTGGATCTGCTTAACAGCATCTTGATGTCTCATAAAGTCATTAGCTTCCATTTGCTCCAGTCTAACTCTGAAGGAATGAATCTCCTCAGTGAACTTTTGAGATTCTTTTCCCATCTGGCAAATTCGACTTTTTAAGGCATTCTTCTCCTCATTGCCCTTTTGGGCCTCCTTTGCCATTTGAGTTAGTCTATTTTTTAAGGTGTTGTTTTCCTCAGTCAGGCTGTTGACCCTCATTTCATACTTTTCCTGCATCCTTCTCATTTCTCTCCAATTTTTCCTCCACTTCTCTTATTTGATTTTTAAAGTCCTTCTTAAGGTCCTCTATGGCCTACAACCCGCTCATGTTTTCCCCTGGGGCTTTTGGAGCAGGACTTCTGACCTCACAGTCCTTTTCCCGCTCTATGCCCCCAAAATCGGAGTCTAGGGTTACATTTTTCTGTTTCCTTTGCCTTGGCATGTTGCCACTTAATTACTTGACTTTTGGGCTTGCTGCCACACTATGGCTTTAAGGCCAGATAGAGGAATTTTCGTCCCAAACATGTGGGGGGCAACTTCCGTTTCTGGAAAGCTGTAAACCCACCCACGACTTCCACCCTAGATCACAATCCAGATCCAGGGAGGTTAAAACAAGAGCGATTACCCCCCAAGACTGATCGCTGGATCTCCCTACAATTAATTCGCAGGCCAGGAGCTGGAGCTGCCTCTGAAAACTACAAAATGGCGTGTCTCCTCAGCGACTTCTAGCCCCCAGGGGAGGAAGCTGATGCATTCCCCAAATACTGGTCCCAAAATCCATAGGACACTAACCTCTTACTTTGTCCTAGGCATGTCTATGTTGATAATTCTGGAATCGCCACAGCTGCTGGTGTTCTGGAGTCTCTCCAGCAGGCTGCTGGCCCTGCCGCCCTGGGGCTAAAACCTCGGCTCACGGGGACCTGGGCTCCGCTCGGCGCTCAGCTCGGCTCCCCACGCTCTGCGCCCTGCCGGCTCCCAGAGTGCTGCTCTGGTCCTTCCTGCAGGGCTGCTGGGCTGTCCTCAGCGGGAGGTTAGCTTCTCTGTGTCATTCTGTGGGTGCTGGGGTTCCAGAAGTTGTTCAGAGTCCCCTTTTACATAGTTTGAGGGGAATCTGGGGGCAGAGTGGCTTGGATGAGCTGTTTCTACTCCGCCATCTTGGCTCCGCCCGACACCTATGACTTTTATGACATTTTAGGTAGGGGACTTTTGGGGTCCCTGTACCCCACACATTTATAACTTGAAGCAGTCACTTCCTCATGCCCTTATGTGAATACTCTTCCTCCCCATCCTGCTTTCTAACACCACTGTATGTGTAGTCTTCCCCCATTAGCATATAAGTTCCTTGAAGACTGTCTTACTTGCTTTTATTTCAATCACTATCACAAGGCCCTAAGAAATAGCAAGCACTTAAATGCCAGCTCACTCAATTTATATATCTATGAATCTGTGAATCAATCAATCTATCTATCTATCTATCTATCTATCTATCTATCTATCTATCTATCTATCTATTCATCCATTCTTCCACTCTTGAAGTTCTAGGAGCCAAAAATTATTTTATTTTCTTGAGGTTCTACTTAGACTATGAAGTTACTCTCTTCTAGGTCACTTCTTGGACTTCTCTAGTCAGTTTTCTGTTTAATCACATGTCTAGCCTCAGTTCCTGGCTTGAGATTTAATACAAGAACCAGGTTCTATCCTCTCATAGTTCCAGGCAGTCTGGATGTTACTGGTGCTGCCCTACTGTCTCGGATGGAATGACCGGGACCAGACCTTGCCTCTGGCTGCATTCTCTGGTTTCTGCCTTATCTCATGGTTGCTAACATAGGTGCTGATCTTGGCCCCATTTTTCTCCCATTCTCCACATGTAATTACTGACTAGGAGCTGGTTCTGTCTCTTGCTGTGGCCCTGATTGGATGAGGGAGATTGTGCTGATCTAAGGACTGCTAGAAGGCTGCCTAGAACTGACTTTCTAGGTGCTATGCCATTTTTCTTCCCAGGTATCCACTCACCAGTAACTAGCCTTGCCTCCTGCTGTAGCTCCAACAATACTGTGCCTTCAAGTCTTGCAGGGAGCCTAAATGCTGCTGCAGCTCTGATGGGCTGGGCTTCACTGTTCATTTAACAAATCAGGCAGGTTCCAGCCCCCCCCAATTCTTCTCCCCTGCAATTATGGAATATTTTTGCTCAGTGAGCCCACAGACTTCTGGATGTTTTCATGTACAGATCTGGACTATGTAGAAGAGCTTAGTCATGTATTTCTTTGTTCTTAGTAATCATTATCTCATCTGGTACCCTATTAATCTATTTAGGGGAAGGTGAATTCAGTTAGGACATTTCACGTTACCACTTTAGTTAGCAGTCAAAATAAATAACAATAACTATCAAGCCACCTGACAACTTTCTTGCCTCAATGGAAGTTTTATGAAAATGGCCTATGCACACATTAATGAAAATGAGCAAGAAACAAGTAGGCTTCCCCTTCTCTTGCCTCCCCGCACCCCTACTGACCAACCTAAAGGTTTAGGAAATGCCAGATCCTGTTGTGTTTATTGACTGTTGATTATAAAAAAGCGTAGTACTCAGCCTTTAACGAAGTGTGAGCCATGCATAAGTTAAGAACACAGGTGATTCCCTGATAAATACAACCACAAGAATTCCCTCCTCCAAACCTTTTAACTAATGGCCTTGCCTCGTACTTCACTGAGAAAAGACAGACCATTTTTCATCCATGTCAATGCCCAATACTTTTGGGAATAGCCAAAGACTCTATCCTGGTCTCTCTTCTTTCTTTTCTTTATAAAATTCTCTCACTTATCGATCTCATCAGCTCTCAGGGGGACAATTATCGACGACTACTAGATCTACATGTCTAGTCATGTCTCTCTTGAATCCCAACCACAGCATGTTAAAAACAGAACTCCTCTCTCTCCCGCAAAGCCCACCCCTCTTCTGAATGTCCCTAGTTCTGTACAGAGTACATTCCTCTCTTCCCCAAGTTCTTAATCTTGGTATTCCATTATCTTCCTTCCTGTAATTCCATGGGCTGGCCAAGCAGTGGTCCTTCCTACTCAGAGCTTGGGATGCATTTCTCCTAGACTTATGAGAATCATAAACTTTCTTCAAAGCTCAGCTCAAGCTTCTACATGAAAACTGTGGCTGCTGCCTTCTTCCCAAATCATCTTATATCTAACTTTGTATATGTACATGTTGTCTCTCCTTGCAGATTGTAAACTCTTTGAGGGAAGGGGAGATATATCATGTTTGCCATTCTATCTTTAGTGCTTGATGAGTCTTAAAACATTAATTCAATTAACAATCTTTTGTCTAGTAAATATTTGGTCCTAATTAGTTAGATTAGAGATGTTTTTTCCTATATCAGTGCAAGAATGAGGTATAAAAAGGCACATGATTTTTTTTTTTAAAGCTAATGTGATCCCTAAAACTGGGCTCTTGCCAGTATTATTGGTTTCTGTTCTACAAATCTTGCCAAAAGATATGAACTTGATTAATAATCAGAAAATGGAGATAAATGAATTTAAAATTCACACTTAAAATAAATATATGTAGGTTTGTTTTTAATTATCCAAACATTTTTTTTCACATTATCAAAATATAAAACAATTTGATTGATTAAAAAGTAACAGCAACAAGAATCATTAAAACTGGAGGAATATTTTACTGTTAAGAAATAATCTATTATTAGTATAATGATCCCACAGAGGGTACCATTTTAATTATACTACCATACTTCAAAAGATCTTTGATTTCATTGATATGGATTCCCCACTACCAATGCAGATCACATGGCTACATGATGTGTTCTGTGTCACAGAATTCATCATTCTGTGAACAAATCTTTAACAATGAGCTTCTCCACAATTAATTAGGCTGATTTTTGAATAACACATACAGGATTAATCATCAAGTCTGTAGCTCAAAGCCTTTACAGCTTGACAGGACCTACCAGGGCTGGTGTTCCACCAGAATAGCCTTCAAGAGCCCAGGGTCATCTCCATGCCATAAAAAACCAAGTAGAAGCTTTTATCTAAAACATTTATTATTCATCTACTCAATATAAAAAGAAAATCATGTTTAAGAATTTCTACTTAATGTTGTATTTCCTTCCTAATATTTGTTAAAAATAAATTACAAAATATCAAATAAAATTACCACTTGTATTTCTTCTGGGGACAACTCATCTTCACCTCTGCCATCTCCCCACAGTCCAAAATTAGACTGAGCTTCTGTTAAATTCTTATCTACAAAGAAAATACATAAAGGTCAACTCAGAACATTTGATATTGGTATATAGCAAAAAAAAAATTTATTGGGAAAGCAGTTCAATTCATTTTAAGTGTATAAAATACAGGAACTATTTTATTTATTTATTTTGCTTTTTGGAGGGCAATTGGGGTTAAGTAACTTGCCCAAGGTCACACGGCTAGGTTTTTGTTTGTGTGGGTTAAGTGTCGGAGGCCGGATCTGAACTCAGGTCCTTCTGACTCCAGGGCTGGCGCTCTACTCACTGCACCACCTAGCCGCCCCAGGAATTAATTTAATTTTACAGATTAATTTTTTAATTTATGGATGGCTAGGTAGCACAGTGAATAGAGCAGCAGCCCTGAAGTCAGGAGGACCTGAGTTCAAATTTGGATTCAGACACTCAACACAAAATTGGCTGTGTGACCTCAATTGCCCTACCTTTCCCCCTCCCAAAATTTTTAAAATTTATTACGGACTGCTGATGTCAGGTATGCATTATACACAAAGTGATTCTTCCATAATTTTTGTGTACTAAAATTTTAAAAAATATGTAAAATGTAAAAATCACAATCTTTTCAAAGAGAAAAGGATTTTTTTAGTTGACCAAAGTGACTATATATAAAAATCTTTCCTAGGGCTTGTTTAAATTAAATGCATGTGCATGTCTGAATATATTTACTGTATGTTTTTAATGGTCAATTCTAAAATTCATTTTGGCCTCCCCTCTCCACTTAAAAAAAAAAAGATCTTTTTGTCGTTTTTGTTGTTGTTTACCAGATCCACTGCTTAGGTCTCACAACTAGGGAACGGCTAAAAAAATTCATTTGAAGACTGTTGCACCAAAAACGATAAAGAATAGAATGACATAGTGAGTGAAGTCAGTTTCAGAATCAGGAAGACTTGAGTTCATGTCTCACTTGACACATATTACTTGTGTGACTGTGAATAAGTCATTTAATCAAATAGCATTTATTAAGTGATTACTACGTGGCAGGCACTGTGTTAAACACCAGGCATACAAAGTGAAAAAAGTCCCCATCCTCAAGGTGCCCACATTCTAAGGAGACAGCATGTGGATAACTGTGTACACCAGTTATATACACCATAAATGGAAGGAAAGGACTATCAGTGGAGGAGGAATTAGGAAAGATTCCCTAAAGAAGGAGAAATCTGAGCTAAGTATTGAAAAAAGCCAGTAGGCAGAGATGGGAAGGGAGAGAATTCCAGCCATGGAAAAAGTCAGTGAAAGGCATAAAGGACTAAGATGAAGTGTCATAGTTGAAGGGAAGAGGTGGGGGTAGGAAGGAGAGAGAAGGTGGGTGAGGCAGAAAGGGAAAAAAGGGGAGAGGGGAAGGGGTAAAGGAAGAGGGAAAGAGGGGAAGACAGACAAAGAGAGAGAGAGAGAGAGAGAGAGAGAGAGAGAGAGAGAGAGAGAGAGAGAGAGAGTTGGGGCAATCTGCTAGAGGAGACAGGATGGGACAGGATCAAGGATGTAGATAGAGGAAATAGTGGGGGGAGATGTTTTGAGTGACATGAGACGAGAAGCAGAGGAGAAAAGGGAGCTCTCAGTGAACAGATGAAGTATGAGGTAAGTTCTTCAGCTTAAGAGGATAGACGGTCATAGAACATTTGAGAAGAGATGAAAAGGTTTGGCACAGCTGCTGTGATGAATGAGTGGGTTAGGGTGAGATGCAAAAGGATTGCTTTTCTATAGTGTCCAGTTGAGATTATGTAAGGTAAATTGTAGTAGATTCAAGTGTAGGGGATAATGCTGGGTTGAACTGATTTACCAAGGAGTCAAGATAAGGAAGGTAGGTCAGTGTAGCCAATTTCCAGGTCTGGGAAAGAACTGAGAGGCAGATGGATTAGAGATCAAGAATAGGGCATAGGGATGGTAGGAGAAGCCAAGTCAAGATAGTGGTGTAAAAGCAGGATCTTGTCTGAGCTCCCACTCCAACCACTTCCAATACCTGTAAGAAAAAAATTACTCTAAACAAATGAAGTGACAGAAAGAAACAAATTTCTGGCTGAAGGCAACGTGGCAGTATGACAGGAAGAGTCTATCGCACCAGGCTGGGAGCCCAGCATAGTCCTGTGAGGCCATGCTGAACCAGATGCCCGGGGGGCCCTGACCAGTCAGAACAAACTTCAGGAGAGTGAATCACCAGCAGCTGCAGCGGTATCCAGACTTCTCAATCCATAAATGACAAAGAGAAAGTAAAAAGTCAGTAGGGAATTCTATTGGAACCAGGTGATGGAAGAGCACAGTCTGGCACCTGCCCCTAGGGCAAGAGGTGGCAGTGGCTCGGGGGCTGCAGTTGCTGCCAAATGGCTGCCTATGGAGCTCCTGGCCTGCAGATTTTAGGGGAACCAAGTGACCATTCAGAGGGTAATTGCTCTTGCTTTGACCTGCTTGGATCTGGGTCACAGTCTTGGGTGGTGGTCCTGGGGTAAGAAACACCAGTGTGCCAGAGCTTGTGGTGGCTGTAGAGAGGGAACCCTCCTCAGACCTCTCACAACATTTGGAAAAACCCCAGCGATTTGGGACAAAGCTCTCTCCACTCTGGAAGCAGAGTTCTACTGTGGCAAAGAGCTCAAAAGTCAAGTAACTGGCTAGCAAGATGAGCAAGAAAAGGAAGACAATAAGACCATAGAATCTTTTTTTTGGGGACAAAAAGGATCAAAACATGGAACCAGAAGAAGACAACAAAGGCAAAACTCCTGCCCCAAAAGCTTCCAAGAAAAATATGAAATGGTCACGGGCCATGGAGGTGCTCAAGAAGGATGCTGAAAATCAAGTAAGAGAACTGGAGGAAAAATTGGGAAGAGAAATGAGAATGATGCAAGAAAATCATGCAAAGAGAGTCAACAGACTGCTAAAGGAGACCCAAAAAAAATACTGAAGAAAATAACACCTAAAAAAATAGACTAACTCAAATGGCAAAAGAGGCCCAAAAATCTAATAAGGAGAAGAGAGCCTTAAAAAGCCCAATTTGCCAGATGGAAAAGAAATTTCAAAAACTCACTGAAGAGAATAATTCCTTCAAAATTAGACTGGAGGAAACGGAAGCTAATGACTTTATGAGAAATCAAGATACTATAAAACAGATCTAAACAAATGAAAAAATAGAAGGCAATGTGAAATATCTCACTGGAAAAACCACTGACCTGGAAAATAGATCCAGAAGAGATAATTTAAAAATTATTGGACTACTTGAAAGCCATGATGAAAAAAAGAGCTTAGGGGTGGCTAGGTGGTGCAGTGAATAGAGCACCCTCCCTGGAGTCAGGAGGACCTGAGTTCAAATCTGGCCTGATACTTAACACACAAAAAACTAGCCGTGTGACCTTGAACAAGTCACTCAACCCAAACTGCCCTGCCTTCCCCCCTCCAAAAAAAAAAAAAAAAAGAGAGAGACTAGAAATCATCCTTCAAGAAATTCTCAAGGAAAATTGCTCTGATATTCTAGAATCAGAGGGCAAAATAGAAACTGAAAGAATCCACTGATCGCCTCTTGAAAAAGATCCCAAAAAGAAAACTCTTAGGAATATCATAGCCAAATTCCAGAGTTCCCAGGTCAAGAAGAAAATATTACAAGCTGTCAGGAAGAAACAATTTGATTATTGTGGAAACACAATCAGGATAATACAAGATCTAGCAGCTTCGACATTAAGGGATCGAAGAGCTTGGAATATTATATTCTGGAGATCAAGGGAGCTAGGATTAAAACCAAGAATCACCTACCCAGCAAAACTGAATATAATGTTTCAGGGGAAAATATGGCCATTCAATGAAATAGAGGACTTTCAAGCATTTTTGATGGAAAAAAATCAGAGCAGAACAGAAAATCTGACTTTCAAATACAAGAAGCAAGAGAAGCATGAGAAGGTAAACAGAAATCATAAGGAACTTATTAAAGCTGAACTATTTACATTCCTACATGGAAAAACGATAACTGTAACTCACAAGACTTTTCTGAGTATGAGGATAATTGAAGGGAATATACATGTATATATACATGGGTATATGTAGGTATAAATAGGAGGATATATGTATATAAATATAAATACATATGTGAACATGTGTATATGTATATACATATAAACATAGACAGAGCGTACAGGATGAGTTGAATATGAGGGATGATATCTAAACAAATAAAATTAAGAGGTGAGAGAGGAATATATTGGGAGAAGGAGAAAGGGAGAGACAGAATAGGGTAAATTATCTCATACAAAAGAGATAATGGAGGGGAAGAACAGGAAAGTGAAAGGGAATGGGTCAACCTTACTCTCAGTGAATTTGGCTTAAGGAGGGAATAACATACATACTCAATTGGGTCTCTTACCCTACAGGAAAGTAGGAGGGAAGGGGATAAGAGGGGTGATGACAGAAGGGAGGGCAGATTGAGGGAGAGGGTAGTTAGAAGCACACACTTTTGAAAAGGAACAGGGTCAAAGTAGAAAATAGAATTAAGTGGGGGGCAGGATAGGATGGAGGGAAATAATAGTTAGTATTTCACAATACAACTACTATGGAAATGTTTGGTGTAACTACACATGTACAACCTATATTGAATTGCTTGTCTTCCCAGTGGAGTTGGGTGAGGAGGGAAGAAGGAAAAAATCTGGAAGCCAAAGTTTTAAAAACAAATGTTAAAAAAAATTTTTCTTTTACATGCAACTGAGAAATAAGATATACAGGCACTGGGGTATAGAAATCTGTCTTGCCCTACTAGAAAGTTAGGAGGCAAGGGAGAGGACATAAGAGAGTACAGATTGGGAGAAGGGGTTTCAGTAGGCTTGCTATCTTGGGGTGTGGGGCAGGGGAAAGATGGGGAGAAAATTTGTAACTCAAAATCTTGTGGAAATGAATGTTGAAAACTAAAAACAAATAAATAAATTAGAAATAAAAAGAATAGGGCATGGGGTCCTAACAAATAGGGAAAGATGAAAGGATAACAGAGTATGGGCAGGTAAAGTAATTTCATAGTTTCTGGACATAGATGTAAAATATTTATGGGTGTTGGAAAGATCAAGTGTATGAACATTTCTGTGTATAGCGTAGGGAAATTAGAGGAATGGATCATGGGAATTTAATAGACTGAGGAAATGGGAAGTTTTGTGTATTTGAGGGAGCAAAATATATATACTGAAGTCCTCTATTATGAAGACAGAAGTTGGGATGGAAAGACTTTAAGTTGTACTCACTGAGGAAAGAATGAGAATGTCTTGGCATCAACAGATAACAGCCACAAGGAAACAGTGCTAAACGGAGAAGTTTTGGGGGAATACATTTGAATAGTGTCTCCTCTTCAAAGGAAGAGAGGTTGCTGAGTGATGGTGGTAGAAGGAGAAGCATCATGAATGTGAATGAAAGTACAATTAGTACTTAACCTCTAAGTTCCACAGGAAGCTAAGTCTTTGAGATTCAACTGAAAAGCTTTTGCATGAACAATATCAATTTAACTATAATGAGAAAGGAAGAAGTCAACTTGAAAAAAAGCTTTATATCAAATATCTCTGATATAGGTCTCATATCCAAGATAAATAGACAACTAATAAAAATGTTAGACAAAAAGTCAATCCCCAATAGATAAGTGGTCAAAGGGCATAAACAAACTATTAAACATATTAAAGAGTGGTCCAACTCCCTAATAATTAGGGGAATACAAATCAAAACAACTTTGAGGTATCACCCCATACCCAGCAAATTGGAAAAGATGACAAAAGATATATATAATAAATACTGGAAGGATTGTAGAAAGATAGGCACATTAATGCTTTGTTGGTGAAGTTGTGAATCAGTCCAACTATTTTGAAAAGGATTTGGAACTGAGAATAGAGTAACCAAAATGTCCATTCCCTTTGTCCCATAGATTTCCTATAAGGCACATACACCAAGGAGGCTAATAACAAAAAGAAAGTCCACATAAACACCAAAATATTTATAGTAACATTTTTTTTTTTGTAGTAGCAAAGAATGAAAGTAGATGATCCTTAATATGGGAATGACTAAACAAATTGAGGTAAATGATTGTAATGGAATATCACTATGCTTGTAAGATGCTCAAACTATAAATAATATGAATACAGAGAAGTATGGAAAGACAAACGAAGTGACAGTGAAGTAAGCAGAACTAAGAAAACAACATACAAAATGACTAAACAATGTAAACAGAGAGAACGTCCAGGCCACCATAAAAATGCGATATTGTGATATTACAATGACCAAGTTTCTCTGGCCCCAGAGAGAAGATATAAATGGACATTCAAACTTATCTGCAGGGTTGGAGGAAGGAGGGCATCGCATCATGTCTTCTGACACAGAGGTTATTTTTGCTTAACACCTCTCCCCTACACCCTTATCTTTATTCTTTAAAGAATAAATGGTTCTCTAGGAAAGTATTAAGGAGAAATATACTGGGAAAGCCAGGTGATATGAAAATAAATAAGATAGCAAGAATAAATTTATTTTTAAACTGGTACAAGAGAAATAGGAAGTACAGGCAAAGGTGATTAAATACATATGTATATTTGCAAAAATAATGGATTTCTTATCAGAAATTTGAGATAAGAGGTGAACTGGAGGAAAAGGAGATGGCAAAGGAGAAAGAAATCCAAAAAGCTGAGAAGCTTGTCTGATGGAAATAGCTGAATAGCCACAGGCCGAAATAACTTACTGTAGCACCTCCCAGTGGCTAGTGGTCAGAGACAAAGGTGGCTATGAAGATAGCACCTCAGCTACAGAAGAAAACTAATTCAGTAGAGTGGAATGATAAAAAAGCAGAAGCTTTCCCTAAGAAGAGAAGCTTACTAACCACAGCACTAACTACAACC